>CATPAB010000414.1:0-138000 GCA_954870475.1 Euphrasia confusa
AAAATGTTATCAGACATAAAGGGATGGTTGTCTAGACAATTCGATATGAAAGATTTGGGAGAAGTTGGACATGTTCTAGGGATCAAGGTTATAAGGGATCGCCGGAATAGAACATTGTACCTTTCCCAACAATCTTACATAGACACGATTCTGGCTCGTTTTAACATGCAAGATTCCAAGAAGGGTGAACTACCCTTCAGTAAAGGAACTTATCTTTCTAAGGAGATGTGTCCTCGGACACAAAAGGAGAAAGATGAAATGAAAGCAGTTCTCTACGCTTCGGCTGTGGGAAGCTTGATGTATGCAATGTTATGCACGAAGCCTGATATCTGCTATGCAGTTGGCATAGTTGCGAGATATCAGAGTAATCCTGGAAAGGCTCATTGGACTGCCGTAAAGAGCATTTTCAAGTATTTGCGAAATACTAGGGATTATGTTCTAAGTTACGAGGCAGACAATCTGATTCCTTTGGGTTACACGGATTCGGATTTCCAAACTGATAAGGACCAGTGTAAGTCGATATCAGGCTATGTGTTCATTTTTTGAAAGAGGTGGAACCTTAAGATGACAGAGTGATGAGCACGATGCTTTTCGGACTCTATCATAACCAAATGGCAGCCTCAGAGGCAGCGGAAATTTTGGTTGGGCTCCAAGATAACCTCTGGACTTAGATATGATTCTTAGTTCACGAAAGGCTATGTATAGCGGTGCATGGTGAACTGGAAGAAGTCATAAGTCCAAAGTGAAGATACACATAGAGCGCAAGTACCACCTGATACGAGTCATCGTAGAGGGAGACGACGCTGTAGTCACCAAGATAACTTCAGAGCGGCAACCTAGATTGCTCATTCACATGGTACTCCTTGGAAGTATAGTTTAAGCACGTGATGAGTATGGGAGTCGGGAGTTTGGAAGATAAGACTAGACCTTAGTATAAGTGGGAGATTGTTGGAGTAATATACTTAATGTCTAGATTTGAGTATTCTGAACTCCTTGTGCACTTTCATTTACCTATTAATAATGAACATTCATTTGCTTTTAATTATTATTAAATATATGCAAATTATAGTCCTGGATTATATACGTTGTAGTTAGTATGGTGTGCGACGTCACACAGAAGATCATACTATCGGTTACTCGTATTTAATACAACAATTGCTCACGACCTAGATGGACACGGACCAATCCATCGGTATAGTCGTTGTGTGAGAGAGAAAATAATCTGTCTTGATTATTTTATCACACTTGTACACTTGGTGTATTGAGCGGATCGCTTGAAACTTATCAATTAGGTTTGATCTGAGATAATTGATTCAAGTCTCAGTGTATTTTATTCTTAATCCCCGATACAATTGCGGGTGTGTATATTTAATATAAGTGACTTTGATTTTCCAAAGGAATTGACCGGTTTAATTATTGGGTCAATTACCGGTTAAGTTGGGTCACTATATTTTATATATGGCATGCCGTGAATTCTTGACGGGACAGTGTATCCCGGAAGGGTTGATAATATCCCCGAGATGAGCTCATAAGGATTTATTATGTAAACCTCGCGAGTGGATTTGTTCCCGCATAATACATAAGGTTGAGTGGTACTAGTCTCGGATAAAAGAGATGAATAAATTTATTAAGCAATAAATAAATTTTATTCATTGCTATTTAAATCTTAAATACAAGGAATAAATAAATACTACCGGAGAAATATTATTGGATATAATATGGTTTAATATTGGGAGTGCAATTAATTTATATAGTGGAAAATAAATTAATTAATATTAATGGGATTAATAGATTTGGGCTTGGGCTCAATTTAATCATTAATATTGGAAGCCCAATATTCCACCTCCTTTAGATCCCCTACGTAACCTATAAAAGCACTACATGGTCTTCACAATTAGACAAGACAAGATAATCATACTTGATTAGTCTAGAGAGTTCGTGAAGGAGATCCATAAGCTTGGAGGATCGTCGCCCACCCGACGTTCAAGCTAGTGCAAGGAATACGTGGGAAGATTCAAAGGTCATCTTGATTTCGTTTCTCCGAACAACGAATCGAAGGTATAAAATCTAAACGCCCTTGATTTTATTTGATTTGGATTATCGTGAAATACGGTAGAACGCAAGATCCGAAGATCGAACCCCGGATTAGACGGACGATCACGCGGTGGTGATGAAACCACCGGACCGCGTGGGATCGCCCAGCTAGGGTTTCGCGGCACGGGGAGGATCGACCCTCGGCTGGGCCGAGGGCATGCGATCGATCACGAAGATCGATCGCTGGGCACGGGCTGGTGTCGTGCCCGACCCCACCACGACGGTGGGGCTTCTCCATGCAGCGGCGAGTCGCCGGACTCGCCGAGGGGGGCTGCTTGGCAGCCCCGGCCGATCGCTGGATGCGATCGGCGTGCGATCGCACAACCCCGCGACGGCGGGGGTTCGGCTGGGGCAGCCGTGCGCCTTCGGGTTCATGGTCTCCTCGGCTGGACTCCGGCGCGTTCGTCGGCGTTCGTGTGATCTCCGGGGAAGGGTTTTTGATCGAGTTATTATTTTCCGCAAATTTTAATAACCCGGGATATCGAATTCCAACATCTCCTCGGTCGGACTCCGGTGCGTACGGTGGTGTTCATGTGATCTCCGGCGATGGGTTTTTGATCGAGTTATTTTTTTCCGCAATTTTAATAGCCTGGGATATCGAATTCCAACAATTGGTATCAGAGCGTGGTTTACGTTCGCGGTATTTTCGATAAAATTGTTCTACCTTGCAGGGATTCCGACTATTATGGCTTGTTTAATTATTGTTAATTATTTTGTCATAATTGTTGGTTTATTAAACTCTCGGACATGTCGAGATTCGTTTTTGGTGGTGAATGCTTGTAACAGTAAAAATTCGGGGGTTGACCGAATTTAGGATTTATTATTATTGTTCTAGGTTTTTCCGGAAATTGTATAGGGTCGATTTCATGTATAGAATCAATACCGGATAGTATAGAAATAAATTTGTAATTTATTTTGCGTTGGATCGATGCCGAAACGACCGCCGGAGAAGACGTGTGACGAAAGAGACGAACGGGAGAGGCTAGGGCTCGGATCGACCAACCCCATGGTCGATCCATGAGGATCGATCGACCCGAGCTTGGAGAGGCCGCCGGCGTTGGTGGCCGGCCACCTCCTAGGCGGCGGTCGAGGGTGGCACGGGGATCCCCACCCCGTGCTATCCCGGTCCGGTGATTCACTTTCCTAATTAGTTCGGTTTTCCTATTTTGAGTGTTCTTATTTTTGGGAACTCTCATAGAATAGAAAAAGAATTAATTTGGAATTAATTGGGTTCCTAATTGATTATTCCTATTTTATGGGAATATTTATGGATTAGGAATCTAATTAATTTGGAAAGTAGAAGAGTACTAAATTATTTTATTTCCTTATTTCATTATGGAAATCTTCTAGAATATTCCAAGTGGGTCTTGGATAGGATTCTAGAGATTTAATGAAATTGGAAAAGGAAAATAAAATAAATAAAAATATTAATAATATTTAATTTTATTTTTGATTTATTCAATTGACTTAATTATTATTAATTAAGTATCTTTTGGATTTATTAAAAATAAATAGATTTAAATATTGGAATTAATATTCTCGTCACATGGAGCATTCAAGAACGAAAACTAAAGACTAGAAGATGCATACGGGGATGCGATAAAGCCATAATAGTCGGAAAATAATATTCTAGTATTATTTTGATTATGTGATAATACTGTAGGTACCGGTATACCGATCCGATCGATATACCGTGTGTGCGGAAGCGTGTAAAGCAATAGATCTACTATGCCATGATCTTAGTGCACACTTAATGTGTATAAGAACACATATAAACATATATATATATACACATCCAATATATATATATATAAGGTTCAACGATTACTTACTTATGGTGACGAAGTGATTCGTTGATGTCGTTGAGGTGGTGTTGAGTCGATTGAACCACCTCAAATGGATCAGCCTCTCGAAGCTCTCCTTGTGAATGACCTCGTCACTCCTCTTGTCTAGATCGCCCGGATGTTGAAGCCGCACAAATGGCCCGGCCTCTACGTGTTGCACACGAACCCGGAATTGAACTTGCTTGCTTGTTCTTGAGTGATTCTCTCACTCTTTTCTCTCTTGTTGTGTGGAATTTCGTGGCTGATCAAAAGTGATGTGAAAACACATGTTTTCATCACTATATTGATCATCATTAACCTCCCTTGTAACCCCCACCTTAATGTGCATCATAATGCACAAGTAATGGTGGATAATGAGGAGGTGAAGGGTCATTTCCACATCACCATGCCAAATGGCATTAGATGTGGTACCCTTGCTTGTTTGGCATGCCATGTCACACCATGTGACATGCATCCATGCAAGCCATGCATCTCATGCATGCCATGCATCCCATGCATGTGAAAATCCATACGTATTGATTCTAAATCAATATAACAAGCAACTTAATTCTGACTCGTGTGTGACCCTGTAGGTATGATTTATCGATCAATATTATATTGTTTCCAACAATTAATATTATCGAATAATCATTTAACATCCATAGACGACCTTATGACTTTATCGATTGCACACATAGGATCGAAGGACATATCCCAACAATCTCCCACTTGGCCCTCAGAGCCAGTGTGCTGCCAACTTCCTGTTGTCATGTCTAAGTTTGAACTTGAGGCAAGACTCGAGTCATCCTCAATCGGTTCAAACCTTTCTTGGACTATGAGACAGACTGTAAAACCAGATTTATCACTATGATAATTATCTGGACGTGGCCACGTATTTTCCACAATCTCGACTCTCCAAGTGGCCGGTAAGACATGTATCCCATTATAAAGAATGGAGGACAATCCCATCTTGTCAGTCCAAGCTCTCCCACTTGCTTCCTGATATACCCAATAACAAGTTTTATAACTTCCTTTTACGAAAGGCGTTTACTTGTATCAAAGTACACCAGTTCACAATGGAATTACTCTGGACTACTCAGGTCAGAGGAAATTGCTCAACAGTCAATGAAATAGTATTATGACTCGAAATCTTAAATACTATTCCAGTCGGGTCTGTTCGATCATTAGCTCCCAGCTAATATCTATGTAATTGTACTTGATGTCCCACATCACTAGCCCATGAAGCGGCGCTATAGTACACATTACAAACTAGTTCATTGTATTATCGGTTTGTCCGTACTCGATTATACGAACCAGGAACAACTATATGATTTAAGTATATCAGTTCAACCATTGGGACTTCATTATGCGGTAAGTCGACCTCATAACCCAATTGATATCACTTAATCATTTGGACAATTCATATAAATTAAACCATATTTATATGAAGAAACATGTATTACACATATGAGTGAATGTTTACCAAATCTCCAAAAGTATCTAATACAGTAATAGAAATCACAACCCATCTCTAAGATGTTTGATCTCTATTGCAGTTGTGAAAGCCTCAAGCTTAAACTGCTGGAGAGGTTTAGAAAGCGGGTTTGCAACCTTACCAAAAGTTGCAACTTTATTATCTCGATGTCTCCACAAAACTATCTCCCAGATAATGTGGAACTTCCTGAGCACCAGTTTTAGACTTGTGGTGCTTCCTAGCTCATTGGCTTGCGCGATAACTCTACTATAAATAGAGAATTATCGGATGGGCTAAGCTAGTTACGCCACCTAGTTCATTCAAGAACTTTCAAATCTTAACTGCCAACATTACTGCATCCAATGCAATACTGTGCTCAACTTCTGTAGTTTAATAAGCTATATTGCATTGCATGGAACTATTCCAGCAAATTTCACCTCTAACCAGACAAAAGATATAACCAGATTAAAATCGGAAATTATCTTAGTCTGTTTTGAAGTTAGCAGTCAAACTGCTTGTTAATATCAACTCTTTTTGTCTTCCAAAGACAACAAAATATTCTTTAGTCCATCTAAGGTACATAAGAATACTCTTGGCCGCAGTCTAATGCGTCTCACCTGGGTTTCCTTGAAACCGAATCGTCATGCTCAAAGCATACAATACGTCCAGTCGTGTACATATCATGGCGTACATTATAGACCCTATTGCCGAAGCATAAGGAATGTTTTACATCCTCTTTTGCTCATCAAGTACCGTAAGGCCTTGCATCTTGCTAAGTGATGTGCCATGACTCATTGGAATGAGACCCTTTCTGGCGTCTTTCATTCTGAATTTATCAATCACCTTATCAATATAGGTCGCTTTACTAAGTCCAAACATCCTTTTCGATCTGTTCCGACAGATCTTGATGCCCAATATGTACTGTGCTTCTCCAAGATCCTTTATTGAAAAACAATTTCCAAGCCATTCTTTAATAGAATTAAGCATAGAAACATTGTTTCCAATAAGGAGTATGTCATCGACATACAACACAATGTATACAACGTAACTCCCACTGTTCTTCTTGTAAAACAAGACTCTTTCGAGTTCCTCTGAAATCCAAAACCCAGTATGGATTCATTGAACTGAAGATTGCTACTCCGATATGCTTTGCTTTATTCCATAAATGGAATTATAAGATTGCATAATTTCTCAGCCTTATTAGGATCGATAAAACTCTTTTGCTGTGTCAAAACACATTCTCTTCTAGAATCCCATTCAAGAAGGCGGTTTTAACGTCCATTTGCCATATCTCATAATCATAATGAGCAGCAATGGCTAAGAGAATCTGAATGATTTAATCAAAGCAACTGGTGAAAGTTTTTCCACAATCCACCTCGTGAATAAAACTTTTACCATCAAACTTGCTTTGAAAACCCTAGGTTTTCCATCTGTCTGTTTAGATCTTAAAGATCTATTAGCATTCATTGGGTCTAACCCCTTGATCAAGTTCCAAACTTGATTATCAGATATTGATATCATGTCAGATTTCATGGCACCATGCCAATTTTCAGTAGCTGGACTCGTCATAGCTTGGAATTAGGTCGAAGGTTCACCGCTTTCCAAAATCATGAATTCATATCTCTCATTGGTCACAATATCTAAGTATTTGAATAATAGAGATAGATTTATTCCTTTCGGACCTACGAGGGCTGGTATGGCTTCCAAAACCATAAGAATACTCTTAACCCAGTCTTGAGTATTCATCATTGGTTGTTTCACTTGAACCTCGTTCAAGACAACCGAGCTCCCACTGAATTTCTAGGAAAGATAACTCTTTTCAAGAAAATCACTATCTCGAGCAACAAAATATTGTTCTCAGATAGATCGTAGAAGTTGTACCCTCGAGTTTCTTATGGATACCATAAAAAACTTTTATCCCATTTGAGTTCAAGCTCTATAGAGATAAATCTCGTCAGAGAAGCTTTTAGAACCTCAAATTTTGATGAAAACAATTTAGGGACCCTCCCTTTCCATACCTAGTATGATGTCTTATCAACAGCTTTTGACAGCGTCCTATTCAGTGTATAAGTTGAAGTCAAGAATTGTGTGTTCCCAAAAGAGACCAGTAGTTCATTTAGACCTCTCATCGAATGGTCGAACTATATCTAATATAGTTTGTTTTCTCTTTTCCGAAACATAACCTTCATGTGCTTGTGAACTGATAGGTTCCACATACATCAGTATGGATCATCCCTAATTAATCACTCACATGTTCTCCACTCTCCAAGAAAGATGGCATTGTTATCTTTGTCCATCAAACATCATTCACATGTATCAAATGACTCCAAGTCAAATGATTCTAGAATGTGAAGGAGTTATATTCTAAATGTCTAGTTTAGTGACAATATGGAAACTCCTTATCTGTGTTTTACATTATCTATTAATCAAACTGTCGGCATTTTTTCTATCTTGTACTTGAATGCAATAGTCCTAGATATATAAGTTGTAGACAGTATGGCGTGAGGAGACACGCGGAAGATCATACTGTCGGTTACTCGTATATTATCGAACAGAAGCTCACGACTTAGATGGACAGGGACAATCCATCGGTACGTCGTAGTGTGACTGGGTAATAGTTGGTCTTGACTATTATGTTACACTTGTACACTTGGTGTATTGAGCAGGACCACGGGAGGGCGTTCGATTTATACTAATCGACGTAATCGAACTAGACCTCATAGATTACGGATATACGAATTCCTAATCCCTATATAATTATAGGTGCGTGTGTCCAATTCTCGGTTCTTTAATATGCCAATGAGTGAGACTAATTGATTAGTCGAGATACTCGGTAAATTGGGAATCGGAATTGTACACACGGCATGCTATAGATTATAGACAGGAAACCGTGTCCCGTTTATCGGGTTGATGACGTCCCCGAGATGAGCTCATAAAGTTTATCATGTAAACCCTGCAGGTGGATTTGTTCCACATGATAATAAGGATGAGTGGTACTAGTCTCGGATAATAAGAAACGAATTAATTTAATTATTAGTAATTAAATAAATTCGTGGACGTTCGATATCTTAAACACGGGGAAAGTCGTATATGTAATTTCGGCGGAATTATTATTGTTGAAATAATATTAAATTTATTTCGGGAATTCAATTATAATTTTATAGTGGAATTAATTATAATTAAAATTGAATTTAATTAAAGGTTTTCTTTTAAGGACACCGGTTTAATTAAATTGCAATTTAGCCCGGGATTTATTTACCTAAGGGGTCCCTAGTGTAACTCTATAAATATCCCTACCTTGCCTATCCTAAACCTACATTCCGCAGCTTTTTATTTTTCTGAGAAAAATTATTGCGCTAGCGCAATTAAGTTTTTCTCTACAAAAATAATAGAGTATAGCGCAAATATTTTTCTCTCATCAGAGAAAAGAAATATAACGCTGGTAGAAAAGGAGAAGGCAGAGAAGGAGACCCAACGGATCGTTGCCCACACAACGGTTGGACTCAAGGGAAGAGGCATACACTAGCAATCGCTAAGGTCTCAACAATCGACCGATAAGGTATGAGATCGGAACTTTTTATTCCGCATTTATTCAATCTCACTTTTCCTCGTTGATCATACTTTGAACGTAGATCGGGTTCCGAGGTTGTGGGTTGTATTCCTCGACTACTGGGGGTTCTAGGACCTTCGGATCGGTAGTCAGAAGAGGAAAAACGACCCGGAAACGAGCCCGGAACAGCAACGTCGCGTTGCTGTTCGCGGACAAACGGCGACCGCCGTTCCTAAACGGCGACCGCCGTTTTGCTGTTTTCTTGGCAGCCCGCTCCGGCTCGCGCGGTTGTCCTTCGGGGCAATGGCTGGGCGTGAATCGGGGCACGGTCTGGGAAAGCGAACGGAGTAATGGACATGGAGGTCGACTGGGATCGTTCGGATGTTCGAGCAATCGAACGAACGCATCCCGGGTAGTCGATTTCCAACAATTGGTATCAGAGACGGTTTGTACGTTCTTGTATTGTTTGCGAGTTTTGTTTTGCAGGATAACCCGATTATTATGGTCATGTTTATATGTACTGTATGTTGTGGTTTGTTAAACTCTCGGGGTTGTCGAGATCTTTGGTTTTGAATCGTTGTTTGCTTGTAATAGTTAAAACGAAGGGTTGAGTCGTTTAGGTTTTCTATTTCGTTTTTCGTTTTTATCCGGATGTATAGGATCGATCAATATGTATAGGATCGATGCCGGAAGTAGTTAGCTTTACCTTGTAATGTTGCTCCTGCTTGGTGGATCGAGACGAGATCGAAGGCCGGACGAACGAGGGTCGAGAAGTCGAACCCGCGGGCTGCTGAAGGGCAGACGGCGGTCGCCGTTTCGCTGGTTTTCGGGCAGCAGCTCCGCGGGGGTTCGACTGACATCACGGATCTCTTGTCGAGGGCCCGGGACGATACTCCAGTGGGAGGAGTTCGTCTCTTGGTCCTTAGACGAGTCGGTGATGGACCGAGACCGAGACGAGCAACGAGACGAAGATCCGAGGAGACGTGCATCGAAGATTTTAAAGGCCATAATAATCGGGCCACGTTAAATGCTTTCTTTGTGTTTACGTGTTTTATTATGCTTTAATTTCATATGCATGTGAATGTTATCCCTTTTCGTAAAAACTAAGTGGGAGAGGGATTGGAAACAATCCCGCGGTCTCCATTCTCTGTTTTGATGGTGATGTGTGTCGCTTACGAGTTGGATTTAGTGTCATCCTCCCTATCGGATAAAGTTGACACACGGATATCACTGGATCAAAATTCGAATTCAATTCCATTTATAGAATTGAACACTTAAGTTTTTCAAAGCAATGCCTAATCTGTTTTTCAAAGACTAATTTCAACTCGACTCATTCTCACCCCGGGGAGTGGAATGGAGCCAAATCGCTTGGTTATGTCGATGACACAGATTAGAGACATTCGAGTCATTTGATGACTAGATCGATTGTCTGGTTGGCTCCCTCACTTTGTGAGAGATAGGGCTCAATTGCATGATTGATCGTTGGTTAGAAACTTCGAGTTTCACTTACGAGATATCAAGCTCTGATTAACGAAATTGTGAAATTTATTAAATGGAATTCAATTAACAAAGTTGTTTGTTTAGTAAACGTCCACACTATCGTGGCTTACTAGACGGAAACGGAACTTTGGGTTAATTGAGGCTCGACAGTTATAGGAAATCGTAAAGGGACCGCATGTCAACGTAAACGTCCACACTAACGTGGCTTGCGGTGGGCGTGTAGTTTCCGAGCGGTTAACTTAGTACTGAGAAATGGTATACACTTAGGTACGCTTTACAGTATCCTCCCCATCGGAGTCACTGCTGTAATGATGTACGACCGAAGTAAAAGTCCAGTTATAAAATCGTTTGGACTAGTATACGTCCACATGAACGTGGCATGCTAGTCTGATGGGATTTTAGGATTGATTGGTAAATTTAATGATATTAATTACGGGAGTTAATATCGAATTAAATTTGACGGTTTGATTTGTCTCTTTTATAGATATGGCACTCAACCCGCTGTCCATCATACTAAAAGAGAACAAACTCACTGGTCCAAACTATGTTGATTGGAAACGAAACTTGGACATTGTCCTAACTGCTGAGGAGTACAAATATGTACTCCATGAGGTTTGTCCTGATGAACCTACTGATACCTCCACTCCTGAGGAAAAGGAAGCTCATCGGAAGTGGGTCAAGGCTGATCAGATGGCGCGGTGCTACATTTTGGCTTCTATGTCAAATGTGCTGCAACATCAGCATGAGGCCATGACCACTGCCTATGATATGATGCTTAACCTCAAGGAGATGTTTGGTAGTCAGGATAGGGCAGCCAGGCAAGATGCTATGAGGAAACTCATGACGGCCACCATGTCCGAAGGAACGCCCGTGAGGGATCACGTTCTTAGGATGATTGGCTATCTGAATGAGATAGAGATTATGGGAGGAGCTATCGATGGGGAAACCCAGATCGATATAGTGCTCCAGTCTCTGCCTAGGAGTTTTGAGCAGTTTCGCCTGAACTATAACATGAACAAGAGGTTATATTCGCTGGCGGAACTCCTGACTGAACTCCAGGCGGCAGAGGGAATCTTTAAGAAGTCTCAGGCACTTGTGGCTGTGAAACTTCCTGGCCCTCCGGGGACTAAGAGTGCTGGAAATCGATATCCCGGGGTATCAAAAATTGCGGAACCGATAACCCCGACCGAAATCCCGTCGCCGGAAACCGATCACGAACGCCACGAAGAACCGGGCTCGACAAGAGCATCGCCGCGGGATGAACCCGCGGCTAAACCCTAACCGAGCCCCACCGTGGGGCTCGCGATCGCGCACGAGGCGATCGTTGGGCTGCTCCGGCAGCCCCGGGTGGTGAGTCCGGCGACTCACCGCCACCGCCCGAGGAGGGCGGTTCGCCCAGCGGCGAACCCGACGTGGCTCCAGCCGCGGCTGCCCGGCGATCGACCACCGCGGTCGATCGCCCACCCCGGCTCCCAGCCGGGGTTCCTCCACGCGCCGTCGCGGTCGAAGCCCTAGGGCTCGACCGCACCCCCTCGACTCCCAGCCGAGGGCTCCTTCGAACTTCGCCGGGGATCTCGAATCCCCGTCCCCGAAGTTCGTCGTTTACCCGGATCGTGTGTTCATGCATGTATCACAATTTAATTGAACATAAAATCACACAAGGAGTTTTATGATCATACCTTTGATTCGTTGTGCGGAGAAACGAAATCAAGTTGAAGACCTTTTGAATCTTCCCACGTATTCCTTGCACTCCGTTCGAACGTCGGGTGGGCGACGATCTATCGAACTCCTATGGATCTCCTTCAACTCTCTAGAATATCAAGTATGATAATCTTGTCTTATGATTTATGAAGGCCATGTAGTGCTTTTATAGGCTACGTAGGGGATCTAAAGGAGGTGGAATATTGGGCTTCCAATATTGAAGATTAAATTGAGCCCACTGCCCAAGTCCATTAATCCTTATCAATATTAATTAATTTATTTTCCACTATATAAATTAATTGCACTCCCAATATTAAACCATATTATATCAAATAATATTTCTCCGGTAGTATTATTTATTCCGTGTATTTAAGATTTAAATATCCATGAATAAAATTAATTTATTGCTAATTAATTTATTCATCTCTTTAATCCGAGACTAGTACCATTCAACCTTAATTATTGTGCGGAACGAATCCACTCATGAGGTTTACACAATAATTCCTTATGAACTCATCTCGGGGATATTATCAACCCTTCCGGGATACACTGTCCGGTCAATCATTCACGGCATGCCATATATGAAATATAGTGACCCAACTTAACCGGTAATTAACCCAATAATTAAATCGGTTAATTCCTTTGGTAAATCAAAGCCACTTATATTAAATATACACACCCGCAATAATATCGGGGATTAAGAATAAAATACACTGAGACTCGAATCGATTATCGCCGGCAATCCTAATCGATGAATCTCAACGATCCGCTCAATACACCAAGTGTACAAGTGTGATAAAATAATTAAGACAAATTATTTTCTGTCTCACACAACGACTATACCGATGGATTGGTCCGGGTCCATCTAGGTCGTGAGCAACCGTTCGATTAAATACGAGTAACCGATAGTATGATCTTCTGTGTGACGTCGCACACCATACTAACTACAACGTATAGAATCCAGGACTATATTTTGCACATATTTAATTATCAATAATTAAAAGCAAACGATTGTTTATTAATTTAATAGATTAAATGCTATGACCGGGAGTTTACCGTTACTTAAATCTAGACATTAAGTACACAACTCCAACAAAGAGGAAGAAGAAGCAAGGACGGAAACCCAGTGGACCCAGAAATGGTGGACCACAGAATGGAGTGAACAAGCCCAAGGGCAAGTGTTTCCGTTGCGAGCAGTCTGGACATTGGAAGTCTAATTGTCCTCTCAGACAAGGAGGTATGAACTTTTCCTTAGTCACTGAAACATGTTTAGCGGTGTTATCCACCGGTACCTGGTGTGTGGATACGGGAGCCACTGATCATGTCTGCAATTCTTTGCAGGGGTTCCAGGAAACCCGGCGGCTTAGAGAGGGAGAGATCACTATCTACATGGGCAACGCAACGAAAGTGGCGGCAGTTGCAGTGGGAGATATTTATTTATCTTTTAATAATAAAGTTTTAGTATTGAATAATTGTCTTTATGTACCGAACTTTAGAAAGAACCTTGTTTCGGTTTCTAAGTTGGTTTTGAATGGATATTCAGTTTCTTTTGATAGTTATGTTATTGTCAAAAAGAATGGTGATTATATCTGTTCTGGTACATTGGTAGGCAACTTATATATACTGAATCCTGATTATTCCACGATGCAACGAGTAGAGTCTTTTAACACATCTAGTACCAATAAGAGAAAGGAGCCTTCTAGGATGAATCAAAAGTACTTATGGCATCTTAGGCTGGGTCATATTAACTTGGGTAGGATTCAAAGGTTGATAACTGATGGAATACTCAGTGGTATGAAAGATGAGGACTTTCCAACCTGCGAATCATGCCTGGAAGGAAAAATGATCAAGCGACCTTTTAGTGATAAGGGGTATAGATCCAAGGAAGTACTGGAATTGATTCACTCTGATTTGTGCGGGCCTTTATCTGTCCAAGCGAGAGGAGGTTATGAATATTTCGTAACCTTCACTGATGATTACTCAAGGTATGGTTTTATATACCTGATGCGCCGCAAGAGAGAGTGCTTTGACAAGTTCAAGGAGTACAAAGCTCTTGTGGAGAACCTTCATGGTAAAACCATAAAGACTCTACGATCTGATCGTGGAGGAGAGTACCTCTCGGGAGAGTTTAAAGCGTACTTATTAGAGAATGGGATTGACTCCCAGATGACTGCACCATACACGCCCCAGCAGAATGGTGTAGCAGAAAGAAGGAATAGGACTCTTATGGAAATGGTAAGATCTATGATGAGTTACTCAGACCTACCAGTTTCGTTCTGGGGATATGCCTTGGAAACAGCGGCGTATATCCTGAACTTAGTTCCTTCTAAATCAGTCCCTAAGACGCCCTCGGAATTGTGGACCGGGCGAAAGCCGAACATGAAACACATTCGGATCTGGGGTTGTCCAGCACATGTGCTGAAGCATGGGGCTGATAAATTGGAATCTCGTTCAGATATTCGGTTGTTTATAGGATATCCTAGAGGAACGAAAGGTGGTCTATTCTATAGTACTAAGGACCAGAAGATCGTTGTTAGCACCAACGCTCGGTTCTTGGAAGAAGATTATATAATGGACCACAAGCCCAAGAGTGAGATAATACTAAACGAACTGAGAGGGGACGATCAAGGCTTAGATCCAACCCAACCGGGTGATACGCCACCACAGTCTGCACCTGTAGTTACTGAGGTTACACCAGAGCGTCGTCGTAGTGGGAGAGTTGTTCGACAACCCGAAAGGTTCATGTTTATAGGTGAGTCTTCGGACTTGTTACCTGGAGAACATGAAACCGATCCCTGGACCTACGACGAGGCGCTTAAAGATCAAGATGCTCAGTCTTGGCAAAAGGCGATGAAATCTGAGATTGAATCAATGGATTCAAATCAGGTCTGGAATCTTGTAGCACCGCCCAAAGGTGTAAGAGCCATTGGTTTCAAGTGGGTGTACAAGAGAAAAAGAGGGTCTGACGGGAAGGTGGAAACCTTCAAGGCTAGGCTTGTTGCGAAAGGGTATACTCAGAAAGAAGGGATCGATTATGAGGAAACTTTTTCGCCGGTAGCTATGCTAAAGTCGATCCGGATTCTTTTGTCTATAGCATCTCATATGGATTATGAGGTGTGGCAAATGGACGTCAAGACAGCATTCTTGAATGGGAATCTTGACGAGACCATTTACATGAGACAGCCAGAAGGTTTCATCAAGAAAGGCCAAGAGCATCTAGTATGTAAGCTAAACCGATCCATTTATGGATTGTAGCAAGCTTCTAGATCTTGGAACATGCGGTTTGATGAGGTTATCCAATCTTATGGATTCATTCAAAGCATGGACGAGTCGTGTGTATACCGGAGAAGTGACGGAAACAGTGTGGCGTTTCTCGTGCTTTATGTAGACGACATCCTTCTAATTGGCAACAATGTGAAGATGTTGTCGGACATAAAGGGATGGTTGTCCAAGCAATTCGATATGAAAGACTTAGGACAAGTTGGGCATGTTCTTGGGATCAAGGTTATACGGGATCGCCAGAAAAGAACATTGAACTTGTCCCAGGCTTCATATATTGATACGATTCTGGCTCGTTTCAACATGCAGAATTCCAAGAGAGGTGCTCAACCTTTCTGCCATGGAATTCATTTATCTAAAGACATGTGTCCCAAAACAAAAAAGGAGATAGATTACATGAAGAAGGTTCCTTATGCTTCGGCAGTAGGAAGTCTAATGTATGCCATGTTGTGCACGAGACCTGATATCTGCTATGCCGTTGGCATGGTAGCTAGATATCAGAGTAACCCTGGACAGGGTCACTGGACTGCTGTAAAGAACATACTTAAGTACCTGCGAAGGACTAGGAATTATGTTCTGAGTTACAAAGCGTCTGAGTTGATTCCTATTGGTTACACATACTCGGATTTCCAATCTGATAAGGATCAGCGAAAGTCTACATCAGGCTATGTGTTCACATTGGGAGGTGGAGCAGTCTCATGGAAGAGTGTTAAGCAGAAATGCATTTCGGACTCTACCATGGAAGCCGAATATGTAGCAGCCTCCGAGGCAGCTAAAGAATCGGTGTGGCTCCGGAACTTCCTTATGGGCTTGGATGTGGTTCCTAAAATGTTGGAGTTGTGTACTTAATGTCTAGATTTAAGTAACGATAAACTCCCGATCATAGCATTTAATCTATTAAATTAATAAACAATTGTTTGCTTTTAATTATTTTTAATTAAATATATGCAAATCATAGTCCTAGATTCTATACGTTGTAGTTAGTATGGTGTGCGACGTCACACAGAAGATCATACTATCGGTTACTCGTATTTAATCAAACAGTGGCTCACGACCTAGATGGACCCGGACCAATCCATCGGTATAGTCGTTGTGTGAGAGAGAAAATAATTTGTCTTAATTATTTTATCACACTTGTACACTTGGTGTATTGAGCGGATCGTTGAGATTCATCGATTAGGATTGCCGGCGATAATCGATTCGAGTCTCAGTGTATTATATTCTTAATCCCCGATATTGTTGCGGGTGTGTATATTTAATATAAGTGACTTTGATTTACCAAAGGAATTAACCGATTTAATTATTGGGTTAATTACCGGTTAAGTTGGGTCACTATATTTTATATATGGCATGCCGTGAATGATTGACCGGACAGTGTATCCCGGAAGGGTTGATAATATCCCCGAGATGAGTTCAAAAGGAATTATTGTGTAAACCTCATGAGTGGATTCGTTCCGCACAATAATTAAGGTTGAATGGTACTAGTCTCGGATTTAAGAGATGAATAAATTAATTAGCAATAAATTAATTTTATTCATGGATATTTAAATCTTAAATACACGGAATAAATAATACTACCGGAGAAATATTATTTGATATAATATGGTTTAATATTGGGAGTGCAATTAATTTATATAGTGGAAAATAAATTAATTAATATTAATGGGAGATTAATAGATTTGGGCTTGGGCTCAATTTAATCATTAATATTGGAAGCCCAATATTCCACCTCCTTTAGATCCCCTACGTAGCCTATAAAAGCACTACATGGTCTTCACTTTTTCATAACATAATAAGACAAGAATATCAATACTTGATAGTTCTAGAGAGTTGAAGAGGATCCATAAGCTTGGAGGATCGTCGCCCACCCGACGTTCAAGCTAGTGCAAGGAATACGTGGGAAGATCGTAAGGTCATCAAACTTAGATTCGTTTCTCCGCACAACGAATTAAAAGGTAAAATCATATACTCCCTTCTATGATTTTATGTGGATTAATTGTGATACATACATGAACGCATGATCCGGGAAAAACGACGAACCTCGGGGACGGGGATTCGAGATCCCCGGCGAGGATCGAAGGTGGCGGTCGAACCCTAGGGTTCGGACCGCCGGGACGCGTGACGCGAGAACCCTCGGCTGGGAGCCGAGGGATCGATCGAGCCCGTAGGCTCGATCGCTGGGAGCTGCGGGAGTTACCCGCAGCGACTCGAGGCGTGCTGCGGGGCTTCCCGCAGCGGTGCGCTGGGACGAGCCCAGCGCGTTGAGCAGCGGGTCACGCGACCCGCTGCGGGGCTGCTCGCAGCAGCCCGGGGATCGCTACGAGCGATCCCAGTGATTGCTACGGGAGCAATCGCGAGCCCTCGTGGGGGCTCGACTGAGTGCCGCGGGTTCGCCCGTGGTGGTGCTCGGTCGGGCCTCGGGTCACGTGGGGTTCGCGGTTCGGTCTCCGGCGATCGAGGATTTCGGTCGGGTTATTATTTTCCGCAAATTTTAATGGCCCGGGATACCGAATTCCATCAACTGGTATCAGAGCGTTTAGGTTTCGTGTTCATGTATGTGTTCAATTGCGTTCTACCTTGCAGGGATTCCGACTATCATGGTTGAAATTAATTGTTAATTATTCGTTTAATTAATTGCTATTTAATTTACCATGATTGTTCGTTTATTAAACTCTCGGACATGTCGAGATTCGTTTTGTGTGGATGAATGCTTGTAATAGTAAAAATTCGGGGGTTGACCGAATTTAGGATTTATTATTACGTTCTATGTTTTCCGGAAAGTGTATAGGGTCGATTTCATGTATAGAATCGATACCGGAATTGTAAATTTATTTCTTGTAATTTATTTACGTTGGATCGATGCCGAGACGACCGCCGGAGAACTCATGAGACGAAGAAGACGAAGAGGACGAAAAACCGGGGGGGTCAATCATCCCCATGATCGATCCCCATGAGGATCGATCGACCCCACGCCCGGGGCTGCCCGCTAGGGTTTCTGGCCACGCCGGCCACCGGTGGTGGTGGCGCGTGGCTAGGGGGCGGCGGCGGTGGTGCCCGGCGGTGGTGGTGGTCGACGGTGGGGGTGGTGCGGGGATCCCCAACCCGTGCTACTCCTAATCCTAC
Organism: Euphrasia confusa; assembly: GCA_954870475.1. Classification (NCBI taxonomy): domain Eukaryota; kingdom Viridiplantae; phylum Streptophyta; class Magnoliopsida; order Lamiales; family Orobanchaceae; genus Euphrasia; species Euphrasia confusa. The sequence goes on from CATPAB010000414.1 coordinate 18,545, forward strand.
CAAGATACTACTTACCTAATTAATTCAAGTTTTCCTATTTTGAGTATTCCTAAGTATGGGAACTCTCATGGAGATAGGAAAAGAATTAATTAATATTATTTATTTCCTTATTCTATTATGGAAGTCTTCTAGAATATTTCAAGTTCTACTTGGAATAGGAATCTAGAGATTTAATAGAATTAGATAGGAAAAAGAATTAATATTATTTATTTCCTTATTCTATTATGGAAGTCTTCTAGAATATTTCAAGTTCTACTTGGAATAGGAATCTAGAGATTTAATAGAATTAGATAGGAAAATAATTAATTAGTAAATTAATTTATTTCTATTTGATTATTCCTATTTTATGAGAATTTTCATGGACATGGAAATTAATTAATCTTGGAAAGTAGAAGAGTCCTAATTTATTTTATTTCCTTATTCTATTATAGAAGTCTTCTAGAATATTCCAAGTTTGACTTGGATAGATTATTCTAGAGATTTAATAGAATTAGATAGGAAAATAAATAAATAAAAATATTAATAATATTTAATTTTATTTTTGATTTATTCGATTGACTTAATTTTCGAATTAAGTATCTTTTGGATTTATTAAAAATAAATAGATTTAAATATTGGGATTAATATTCTCGTCACATGGAGCATTCAAGAACGAAGACTGAAGACTAGAAGACGCATACGGAGATGGAATAAAGCCATGATAGTCGGAAAATAATTTTTCTAGCTTATTTTGACTATGTGATATGTGCTTTATTACTTGTATGCATGCTTATGTGTTTAATTATGTATTAGATAGCGTATCCCTTTGTTATAAAAAGCTAAGTGGGAGCGGGGATGGAAACATTCCCATGGTCTCCATTACTGTTCTCTTGGTGACTCTTATGGATTTTTGAAGTTCGTATAGATGTGTCATTGGAGGAGAATTCTTGTAATTCCTCTTACGAGAAACATTGATTAAGTTTATCAAACAATGCCTAATTTGTCTTTCTGAAACTGACTTCAAGTCGACTCATTCTCACCCCGGGGAGTGGAATGGAGCCAAAGCCACTTGGTCATGTGGATGACACAAATTAGAGGCAGTCGTACCATTCTTTGATAGATGGATCGATTGTCTACTCGACTCCCTCATTTATGAGAGATAGGGTTGTTCGCATGGTGAATCACTGGTTAGAAACTTCGAGTTTCACTTATGATTCTCCGCGTCTTGATTTAAAAAATCGAATGCTTCAAAGTAATTGGATGTCAATTGTAAAAATCTTTTGGTGTAGTAAACGTCCACACTATCGTGGCTTGCTGCATTGAATGGGATTTTGGAACGATTGATGTAGACAGTTATAGAAGGGAGTAAAGGAAACGTAGGTTAACGTAAACGTCCACACTATCTTGGCTTGCGGTAACATGCGAATCTTAAACAAACTTCTTAGTGCTGAGTAATGGTTTACACTTAGGTACGCTCTATAGTATTCTTCCCATCGAAGTAACGCTATAGTGATGTACGACCAAAGCAAATCTAATTGCTAAATCATTTGGATGGGTAAACGTCCACACTATCGTGGCTTGCCTTATCTGATGGGATTTTAGATGTAATTAGTAATTTAATGATATTATTAGAGGGAGATAATATCGGATATTAAATTGATTGTTTGTTTAAATGTGCTTATAGGTTTAGAGAATAACTATGAATCCACTTTCTATGATACTCAAGGAGCATAAGCTCACTGGCCCCAACTATATTGATTGGAAGAGAAATTTAGACATTGTCCTAACTTCGGAGGAGTACAAGTTTGTACTCCATGAAGTGTGCCCTGCTGAGCCCACGGCTGCCTCAACTGATGAGGAAAAACTGACATATCGGAAGTGGAAAAAGGCTGATGAAATGGCTAGGTGTTATATTTTGGCTTCCATGTCAAATGTACTCCAAACCCAACATGAGTCGATGGACACTGCCTATGATATGATGTTTAACCTCAAGGAGATGTTTGGGGAGCAAGATCGTGCGGCAAGGCAAGAAGCCATGAGAGTCCTCATGTCGACTACTCAATCTGAAGGAACGCCCGTTGGGGAGTACGTTCTTAAGATGATGAGTATGTTGAATGAACTTGAGGTCCTAGGAGCTTCTATTGATGCTGAGACGCAAGTCGACATCATACTCCAGTCTCTGGCCCCTAGTTTTGAGCAGTTTCGTATGAGCTATAATATGGGTAAACTATCTTATACTCTTGCGCAACTCCTGACTGAACTAAAGGCGGCAGAGGGGATCTACAAGAAGGGCAAGTCTCAAGCGCTTGTAGCTACCAAGTCCAAAGGCTTTAAGCCTGGTGGAGGTAGGGGCAAGAGAAGGAAGCAAGCCCAGAAACCCAGTGGTGTCAAGAGGACTGTACCACGAGTGGGGGCTGCAAAGCCAAAGGGTAAGTGCTTCCGATGCAACAAGATGGGACACTGGAAGTCTGAATGTCCTCTCAAAGGTACGAATTTTTCTTTAGTCGTAAAAACATAGTCAGCGGTATTATCTACCAGAATTCTGGTGTGTAGATATGGAACCACTGACGGTATGTGCATTTTGAATGCAGGGGTTCCAGAAAACCCGGCGACTTAGAAAGGAAGAGTTCGAGTCTACACGGGCAAAGCTGTAGAGGAGGCAGCGGTTGCGGTGGAAGACATTTATCTGCTTTAGTAGTTAAATAGGATTTCATTTCAAAGTTATTGCTTTATGTACCCCTTTATTTTAGAAAGAACGTTTTGTTCTGGATTTCTATTATTAATGAATGGATATTTTATTTCTTTAATCATTGGATGATTTTGATAAGAAATAATGGGATTATCTATTCTGGTACATTAGATAGCAATATGTGAATGATGAATCCTTAGTCTACCACGATGCAACAAACCGTTCTATAACTTGTTTTACTTGTTAGATATTTCTTTATTAATCATTATACTTGTGAAATCTTATGCTTAGAAGTATTTTCAAATGAGATTCAAATGGTCGAAATTGATGTGATCAATTATAGTTGAAGGAATGGACCTTCCGACCTAAGGATTGAATTTGGAGGATAATACATCTAAGTAAACCTTTCTGGATAAAGGGTAGAATTCAGGCAAGTATTGGAAATGATTAGATATGCAGACATATGTATATATTAGAAAGGGCGCGAGTGATTCTTTCAAGAATACTCAAGTGATGGATTAGAATGCTTGATGTGCCATAAAAGCAAAGTGTTTTGACTAGTCAATAGACACAAAGCGATTATGGGGAACCATCAAAGTATATCCATTAGGAGCCTGCGACTCGGTCGCGGAGGCCATCACCTATCTGAATAACACATAGCATAATCAAAGATTGGGATTCAATCCCAAAGGGCCGCACCTTACACTTACGTGTAGAAATAAGTGCGTTATAAAGAAATGGAAATCTGATGGTAAAAGGACAAGTTGTTCGGAACTACCTATGTTCTATGGATATTCCTAGATACAACGGCATATTGAATATGGTTGTAGGATATCCTAGGTGAACGAAGTATTGTGTGTTCTATAGTACTACGAACCAGAGGGACGTCTCGTCCGGTTCATAGAGGAAGACTATTAGATGGACCAAAAAGCCTAAAAATTAACATAATACCTTGAAATGAGAAGAAGGACAAAAGACTAGGAACCAGCCAAACCGAGTAGAAGTGGACCACATACTGCACCTATTGTTATTACTGTTATACACCGGGACGCCATTGCAGTGGGAGGTTTTTGGACAACCAGAGATATTCATAAGACTAGAGGAGTTCGGACTCTGGATCTAGTAAAGATGAAATCGACCCCTAGCTCTGCATAAGGGCAGTACTGGATCTAAATGTGCCTGCTTGGAACAATAAGGATTATTGTTAAGAGGCTAGATCATTTAGAGTACAAGCTTAGTGAATCCATTTATGGATGGTAACAAAGCTATAAATCATGGAACTTGCGAATTGATGGGAAAGTCCATTTGATGGATTCATCAAAAGGCAAAAACGAAAGGTGTATTAGAGAAGTGATGGAAACAAGGTGGTGTTTCTCGGAGATTTTATGTAGATAAAATTTTATCATTGGCAACAATGTAAAAATATTGTCAGACATAAAATAATGGTTGTCTAAATAAATCGAGATATAAGATTAAGAAGAAGTTAGAACATGTTCTTAAGATCTTGTGATCTAGAGATAAGAACATTGTACTTCTCCTAGATATCTTGTACGATTAAGGTTTGTTTTTAACATGCATACTTCTGAGAAAGGTTATTGCCTTTCAGAGACAGAATATACATCTATCTAAAGGGTATGTGTTCGAACACATGAAGGAGATAGATGAGGACAAAGCAGTTTCCTATACTTCAAGTATGGAAAGCTTTATAGATGCAATGTTGTAAAACAAGAACCTGATATCAACTATGCGGTTTGCGTAGTGGGAGGATATCAAAGTAATCTGGATAAGGGATGTTCGAATGCTGCAAGAGTACTTTCATAGTACTGGCTTGAGCAAGACGAAATCTTCTTAGATTACAGATTCTCAGATCCAAAAAATCAGAGAAGGACAGTGAAAGTCGATATCAGGCTATGTGTTCACTTTTAGAAAGAGGTGGAACCATGAAATGAAAGAGTGATAAGCAGGACGCTTCTCAGACTCTCTCATAACCGAATAGCAGCCTCAGAGGCAGCGGAAGTTTTGGTTAGGTTCCGGGATAACCTCTTGACTTGGATGTGACTTTTAGTTTACCAAAGACTATTGGATAGCGGTGCACGGTGAACTAGAAGAGGTCATAAGTCAAAAGTGATGTTAACACATAGAGCAAGTACCACCTGATACGAGTCATCGTCAGGGGAGACGATGTAGTAGTCACCAAGATAACTTCAGAGCGGCAACCTAGATTGCTCACTCACACAGTACTTCTCGGAAGTACACCTTAAAGCACGTGATGAGTATGGGAACCGGGAGTTTGGAGGAAATGACTAGACCTTAGTACAAGTGGGAGATTGTTGGAGTTGTGTACTTAATGTCTAGATTTAAGTAACGATAAACTCCCGATCATAGCATTTAATCTATTAAATTAATAAACAATTGTTTGCTTTTAATTATTTTTAATTAAATATATGCAAATCATAGTCCTAGATTCTATACGTTGTAGTTAGTATGGTGTGCGACGTCACACAGAAGATCATACTATCGGTTACTCGTATTTAATCAAACAGTGGCTCACGACCTAGATGGACCCGGACCAATCCATCGGTATAGTCGTTGTGTGAGAGAGAAAATAATTTGTCTTAATTATTTTATCACACTTGTACACTTGGTGTATTGAGCGGATCGTTGAGATTCATCGATTAGGATTGCCGGCGATAATCGATTCGAGTCTCAGTGTATTATATTCTTAATCCCCGATATTGTTGCGGGTGTGTATATTTAATATAAGTGACTTTGATTTACCAAAGGAATTAACCGATTTAATTATTGGGTTAATTACCGGTTAAGTTGGGTCACTATATTTTATATATGGCATGCCGTGAATGATTGACCGGACAGTGTATCCCGGAAGGGTTGATAATATCCCCGAGATGAGTTCAAAAGGAATTATTGTGTAAACCTCATGAGTGGATTCGTTCCGCACAATAATTAAGGTTGAATGGTACTAGTCTCGGATTTAAGAGATGAATAAATTAATTAGCAATAAATTAATTTTATTCATGGATATTTAAATCTTAAATACACGGAATAAATAATACTACCGGAGAAATATTATTTGATATAATATGGTTTAATATTGGGAGTGCAATTAATTTATATAGTGGAAAATAAATTAATTAATATTAATGGGAGATTAATAGATTTGAGCTTGGGCTCAATTTAATCATTAATATTGGAAGCCCAATATTCCACCTCCTTTAGATCCCCTACGTAGCCTATAAAAGCACTACATGGTCTTCACTTTTTCATAACATAATAAGACAAGAATATCAATACTTGATAGTTCTAGAGAGTTGAAGAGGATCCATAAGCTTGGAGGATCTTCGCCCACCCGACGTTCAAGCTAGTGCAAGGAATACGTGGGAAGATCGTAAGGTCATCAAACTTAGATTCGTTTCTCCGCACAACGAATTAAAAGGTAAAATCATATACTCCCTTCTATGATTTTATGTGGATTAATTGTGATACATACATGAACGCATGATCCGGGAAAAACGACGAACCTCGGGGACGGGGATTCGAGATCCCCGGCGAGGATCGAAGGTGGCGGTCGAACCCTAGGGTTCGGACCGCCGGGACGCGTGACGCGAGAACCCTCGGCTGGGAGCCGAGGGATCGATCGAGCCCGTAGGCTCGATCGCTGGGAGCTGCGGGAGTTACCCGCAGCGACTCGAGGCGTGCTGCGGGGCTTCCCGCAACGGTGCGCTGGGACGAGCCCAGCGCGTTGAGCAGCGGGTCACGCGACCCGCTGCGGGGCTGCTCGCAGCAGCCCGGGGATCGCTACGAGCGATCCCAGCGATTGCTACGGGAGCAATCGCGAGCCCTCGTAGGGGCTCGACTGAGTGCCGCGGGTTCGCCCGTGGTGGTGCTCGGTCGGGCCTCGGGTCACGTGGGGTTCGCGGTTCGGTCTCTGGCGATCGAGGATTTCGGTCGGGTTATTATTTTCCGCAAATTTTAATGGCCCGGGATACCAAATTCCATCATAAAATGCCTAGAGCTATCACAATTCATTGTGACAATAGCGGTGCAGTGGCAAATGCAAAGGAACCACGAGCCCACAATGCGAGTAAACACATAGATCGCAAGTACCACCTGATTAGAGACATCGTCAAGAGAGGCGATGCGGTTGTCACCAAGATTGCATCAGCGGATAACCTGGCTGACCCCTTTACGAAGGCACTTCCAGCGGAAGCGTTCAAGAGACACGTGAAGGGGATGGGTATCGGATGTATGGTAGAGGGCAACTAGACTTTTTAGTATAAGTGGGAGATTGTAGGAGTTATATTCTAAATGTCTAGTTTAGTGACAATATGGAAACTCCTTATCTGTGTTTTACATTATCTATTAATCAAACTGTCGGCATTTTTTCTATCTTGTACTTGAATGCAATAGTCCTAGATATATACGTTGTAGACAGTATGGCGTGAGGAGACACGCGGAAGATCATACTGTCGGTTACTCGTATATTATCGAACAGAAGCTCACGACTTAGATGGACAGGGACAATCCATCGGTACGTCGTAGTGTGACTGGGTAATAGTTGGTCTTGACTATTATGTTACACTTGTACACTTGGTGTATTGAGCAGGACCACGGGAGGGCGTTCGATTTATACTAATCGACGTAATCGAACTAGACCTCAGAGATTACAGATATACGAATTCCTAATCCCTATATAATTATAGGTGCGTGTGTCCAATTCTCGGTTCTTTAATATGCCAATGAGTGAGACTAATTGATTAGTCGAGATACTCGGTAAATTGGGAATCGGAATTGTACACACGGCATGCTATAGATTATAGACAGGAAACCGTGTCCCGTTTATCGGGTTGATGACGTCCCCGAGATGAGCTCATAAAGTTTATCATGTAAACCCTGCAGGTGGATTTGTTCCACATGATAATAAGGATGAGTGGTACTAGTCTCGGATAATAAGAAACGAATTAATTTAATTATTAGTAATTAAATAAATTCGTGGACGTTCGATATCTTAAACACGGGGAAAGTCGTATATGTAATTTCGGCGGAATTATTATTGTTGAAATAATATTAAATTTATTTCGGGAATTCAATTATAATTTTATAGTGGAATTAATTATAATTAAAATTGAATTTAATTAAAGGTTTTCTTTTAAGGACACCGGTTTAATTAAATTGCAATTTAGCCCGGGATTTATTTACCTAAGGGGTCCCTAGTGTAACTCTATAAATATCCCTACCTTGCCTATCCTAAACCTACATTCCGCAGCTTTTTATTTTTCTGAGAAAAATTATTGCGCTAGCGCAATTAAGTTTTTCTCTGCAAAAATAATAGAGTATAGCGCAAATATTTTTCTCTCATCAGAGAAAAGAAATATAACGCTGGTAGAAAAGGAGAAGGCAGAGAAGGAGACCCAACGGATCGTTGCCCACACAACGGTTGGAGTCAAGGGAAGAGGCATACACTAGCAATCGCTAAGGTCTCAACAATCGACCGATAAGGTATGAGATCGGAACTTTTTATTCCGCATTTATTCGATCTCACTTTTCCTCGTTGATCATACTTTGAAAGTAGATCGGGTTCCGGGGTTGTGGGTTGTATTCCTCGACTACTGGGGGTTCTAGGACGTTCGGATCGGTAGTCGGAAGAGGAAAAACGACCCGGAAACGAGCCCGGAACAGCAACGTCGCATTGCTGTTCGCGGACAAACGGCGACCGCCGTTTTGCTGTTTTCTTGGCAGCCCGCTCCGGCTCGCGCGGTTGTCCTTTGGGGCAATGGCTGGGCGTGAATCGGGGCACGGGCTGGGAAAGCGAACGGAGTAATGGACATGGAGGTCGACTGGGATCGTTCGGATGTTCGAGCAATCGAACGAACGCATCCCGGGTAGTCGATTTCCAACAGAATGCCTTCTAAAAGAAGAATCGTTACATGTTTAGATTTTGATCTAATCAACAATGTTACAGTTATGTCTCATTGAGACTTATTCGATTTGGACTTTTGTGTTAATGTTATATATGATTTGTTGAGTTTAAAGTATACATAAATAATGTAATAATCGTACCAAAACAAAGAATAGTTCACAATTAAAATAGTTATCAAACTATTTAATTAGTGAAAAACTAATCCATCAGTATCCAATACTGAACCAATATTCATTGTTTATTGAAGGTACGAAATTACATAGTTATAATACTAAAACAAGGCCCTAAGGCAAAACAACATCATATGATCATACGGCTAATGCAGCGACTTCGCTCCATTTCTCGCCCATCATTCGATATCTCTACTCACCAAACTTATACTTCTATGTAGTTCCTCCACATACAAATGTGAGAACTACGTTTGGCATCCAATACCCAAGAAGTAGAATTTGTGAAGTTTAATGTCTATAACATTAATACCTGAAGATGAAGCAACCCCGCTCTTCACATCTTCTTTGAACTTTGGGCAAGTTCAATTATTCTCAATAATTGACTCTTATTCGAATTTCCCATTCAAAATTATCTCAATGTCAAAACGTGATAAATCGTAAGTGAAAAATCGAAGTTTTCTAACCAGTGATATTATCATGCAATTGAAGCCCTATCTCTCATAAAATATGAGGGAGCCAACCAGACAATCGATTCACGCCATCCAATGGCTCGAAAGTCTCTAATTTGTGTCATTGATGAACTTAAGTGTTTTGTATTAAATCACTCCCCGAGGTGTAAATAATCATAACCTTATAATCCATTAAATGAAAGACAAATTAGGCATTTGTTTTGAAATTGAATAAAATATGAACTTTTATAAGTTTGCAAGTAGTGTCCAACACTTTTGCAGTAGACGCATTGAGATTCCCTAGGAACCCTAGTAGCCTTCTTGCCCATGCTCTTTTGAATACCCTATCCTATATCATAAGAATTTCCCTCTTAGGGTCCTTCTCTATCGCCGGCTCACCAGCCTTGAGCATCCCGTAGAGCTCACGAAGCGATTTCTTCAAACCATTCATATGGAAAATTTAGCCTAAAGGCATTATAACCATCATGAGATTGAAGTATGAAATCGGTTGCCAAATAATCATCATAGGAAAAATCTAGGCGGTCACTTGAAACAAATAATCCAATCATTTGTTGCACATGTGATCCCATAGATTTCCATTTTTCCAGCCTAGCTGAAGCGATGAACCTGGTCACACCGAACCGCTCAATCATTGCATATTCTCCGAACATGATATTGAGTTGTTCAATGATATCTTAGGATGTGGTTATCTAACACATTTTCCTTGTCTTCGTATTTGAGGACCATCCTCAAATTACGTTGTGAATCAAGAAAATTTGTTCAATTTTTCATAATCAAGAATTGAACCAAACTTGAATTGAGTTGATATTTGACATGATAAACTATAAAAGAAAGATAACTAAATTATGTAAACATCCACAAAGCGGTAAACAAATAAGGTTGTCTAACAATTGTACTTATTTATTTCATTTCGTTCAATTGATATCCAATATCATTGTCCCTTAGAACAAAACGATTCCGAGATCCTCATCTTGCAAATCTTTAAGCCGACTGAGTCCGCACTTAAGTATTTCAAGATAGGTAGACACAACTATGTCAATGATATCTAATATCACTCTCGGTCGATGAGAGTGCCATTCTCATCTCATGTCTCGATAGCCACGCCTGCAGTGGATCTATCGATGAGAAAACCAAACTCACGTGTAAGGGTCTAACCCTTACTCCCACTTATCCCAAGATAACAAGTAGTACCCCGCTGAGGCGGACCTACCAACTTATGATCAAGGGCTTTATGGGTGTGATGTTTTGGACAAGACATTATACTTATTATTTTGGGAACTTGCATGCATAGGTTTGTTTATATGTAAGTTAAACATTTATAACATAAAACATCCTATAACTAGCAAAGCAATTAAATACCTAATCGAAAGGCCCCTAGAACCTCACAACTCTCAAACGAAAAGATTAAAATATTAACAAAAGCCTTGAACATCTTCTGGACTGGTCCTCGCCCTCCGTTTTAGTTCCGTGCCCTCCGATTTTGGTCAAAACAAGTCATTACCTCAAAAACCACGAACAGCGCCCGCCGTTTTACAACCAGCGGTCGCTGAACACCACCGGCGGTCGCCGTTTCCAAAACGGCGCCCGCCAAAAGGGTACAAAAGGGGGAAGACCCTAAATCAGCCTTTCGGCGGTCGCCGTTTCCAAAACGGCGCCCGCCGAACCAAAACGGCGCCCGCCGGAGCACCAACGGCGCCCGCCGTTTGGCTCCAGCAGCCCCGGTTTCGCCCGTTTTGCTTCGTTTTGCATCGTTTCTTCTCGTTTTCGCCGGAGAGCCGATATCCAACGTCGATCCATGGATTCAATCCATTGCTTACACATTGAACAATACATTTTTGAATAGAAAAAACCTATCTATTACAAAATATTCCAAGGGACGCAGCCCTCAAATACTATGGCCAATCGTACGTAAAACCGACAATTTCATTCACCCGACCACTAACGGTGGCCGGCCTTACATCTAATCACATAATCACAATTAAACAAATAATCCAATTATGTTTATTTAACCTTCGTGTCCAACATAAAAGTGTGCACGAGCCCTAGGCTCTGATACCAATTGTAGGTACCGGTATACCGATCCGATCGATATACCGTGTGTGCGGAAGCGTGTAAAGCAATAGATCTACTATGCCATGATCTTAGTGCACACTTAATGTGTATAAGAACACATATAAACATATATATATATACACATCCAATATATATATATAAGGTTCAACGATTACTTACTTATGGTGACGAAGTGATTCGTTGATGTCGTTGAGGTGGTGTTGAGTCGATTGAACCACCTCAAATGGATCAGCCTCTCGAAGCTCTCCTTGTGAATGACCTCGTCACTCCTCTTGTCTAGATCGCCCGGATGTTGAAGCCGCACAAATGGCCCGGCCTCTACGTGTTGCACACGAACCCGGAATTGAACTTGCTTGCTTGTTCTTGAGTGATTCTCTCACTCTTTTCTCTCTTGTTGTGTGGAATTTCGTGGCTGATCAAAAGTGATGTGAAAACACATGTTTTCATCACTATATTGATCATCATTAACCTCCCTTGTAACCCCCACCTTAATGTGCATCATAATGCACAAGTAATGGTGGATAATGGGGAGGTGAAGGGTCATTTCCACATCACCATGCCAAATGGCATTAGATGTGGTACCCTTGCTTGTTTGGCATGCCATGTCACACCATGTGACATGCATCCATGCAAGCCATGCATCTCATGCATGCCATGCATCACATGCATGTGAAAATCCATACGTATTGATTCTAAATCAATATAACAAGCAACTTAATTCCGACTCGTGTGTGACCCTGTAGGTATGATTTATCGATCAATATTATATTGTTTCCAACAATTAATATTATCGAATAATCATTTAACATCCATAGACGACCTTATGACTTTATCGATTGCACACGTAGGATCGAAGGACATATCCCAACAAATACTATGTGCTTTATTTCATGTATGCATGCTATGTGTGTTTATTTTATGCACTAGATAGCGTATCCCTTTGTTGTAAAAAGCTAAGTGGGAGAGGGAATGAAAACATTCCCATGGTCTCCATTGCTGCTCTCTTGGTGACTTTTATAAACTTTTGAAGTTTATATAGACAAGTTATTGGAGGAGAGTTCTTGTAATTCCTCTTACGAGAAACATTGATTAAGTTTATCAAACAATGCCTAATTTGTCTTTCCAAAACTGATTTCAAGTCGACTCATTCTCACCCCAGGGAGTGGAATGGATCCAAAGCCACATGGTCATGTGGAGGACACAAATTAGAGACTTTCCTACCATCTTTTTTAAGAAGATGTGTCATGAGTCATTGGAATGTGACCCTTTTTGGCGTCTTTCATTCTGAACCCATCAAGCACCTTATCAATATAGGTCCCTTGACTAAGTCCAAACATCTTTTTCGATCTGCTCCGTCAGATCTTGATGCCCAATATGTACTGTGCTTCTCCAAAATCCTTCATTGAAAAAAAAAATTCTAAGCCATTCTTTAACAGAATTAGGCATAGAACCATTGTTTCCAATAAGGAGTATGTCATTGACATACAACTCAACGAATACAACGTAACTCTCACTTATCTTTCTTTTAAAACAAGACTCTTCTGAGTTCCTCTGAAATCCAAATCCCAGTATGGATTCATTGAACTGAAGATTGCTACTCTGATATGCTTGCTTTATTCCATAAATGGAACTATTAAGCTTGCATACTCTCTCAGCCTGATTAGGATCGATAAAACCCTCTGGTTGTGTCATAAACACATTCTCTTCTAGAATCCCATTCAAGAAGGTGGTTTTAACATCCATTTGTCATATCTCATAATCATAATGAGCTGCAATGGCTAAGAGAATCTGAATTAATCATAACAACTGGTGAAAAGGTTTAATTATAATCCACCCCGTGAAAAATCCTTTTGCTACCAACCTTGCTTTGAAAACACTAGGTTTTCCATCCATGTCTGTTTTTTGTCTTGTAAATCCATTTGGTTCCAATGGGCCTAGCCCCTTTAAGCAAATCGACCAAGTTCTAAACTTGATTTTCAGACATCGATTGCATTTCGGATTTCATGGCACCTTGCCATTTCTCGGAATCTGGTCTCGTCATAGCTTAGGTATAGGTTGAAGGTTCATTGCTTTCTAAAAGCATGATTTCATAGCTCTCATTTGTCAGAATACCTAAGTATCTGTCAGGTTGAGTTCTAACCCTTCCAGACCTTCGAGGGTTAGGTGTGGTTTCCAAAACCACTGGAGTACTCTCGACCAAGTCTTGAGTATCCATATTATTTTGTTCTACTTGAACCTCATTCAAGACAACTGAGCTCCCACTGACTTTCTAGGAAAGATAACTCTTTTTAAGAAAATCACTATCTCGAGCAACAAAATATTGTTCTCAGATAGATCGTAGAAGTTGTACCCTCGAGTTTCTTATGGATACCATAAAGAAACTTTTATCCCATTTGAGTTCAAGCTCTATAGAGATAAATCTCTTCAGAGAAGCTTTAGAACCTCAAATCTTAATGAAAACAATTTAGGGACCCTCCCTTTCTATACCTAGTATGGTGTCTTATCAACAGCTTTTGACAGCGTCCTATTCAGTGTATAAGTTGAAGTCAATAATTGTGTGTTCCCAAAAGAGACCAGTAGTTCACTTAGACCCCTCATCGAATGGTCGAACTATATCTAATATAGTTTGTTTTCTCTTTTCCGAAACATAACCTTCACGTGCTTGTGAACTGATAGGTTCCACATACTTCAGTATGGATCATCCCTAATTAATCACTCACATGTTCTCCTTTCTCCAAGAAAGATGACATTGTTATCTTGTCCATCACACATCATTCACATTTATCAAATGACTCCAAGTCAAATGATTCTAGAAACCATTCTAAAAGAAGCTTTGTTACATGTTTAGATGTTGATTTGACCTAATCAACAATGTTTAAGTTTCAATGAGACTTATTCGATTCGGCCTTTGGTGTTAATGTTATATATGATTTGTCAAGTTAAAGTATACATAAACAATATAATAATCGTACCAAAATAAAGAATAATTCACAATTAAAATAGTTACCAAACTATTTAATAGTGTAAAACTAATCCATCAGTATCCAATACTGAACCAATATTCATTGTTTATTGAAGGTAAGAAATTACATAATTATAATACTAAAACAAGGACCTAAGGCAAAACAACATCATATGATCATACGGCTAATGCAGCGACCTTCGCTCCATTTCTCTCCCGTAGATCGACATCTCTACTCACCAAACTTATACTTCTATGTAGTTCCTGTACATACAAATGTGATAACCACATTTGGCATCCAACACCCAAGAAGTAAAATTTGTGAAGTTTAATGTCTATAACATTAATACCTGAAGATGAAGCAACCCCGTTCTTCACACCTTCTTTGAACTTTGGGCAAATTCAATTATTCTTAATAATTGAGTCTCATTCAAATTTCAATTCTCATTCAAAATTGTCCCAATATCAAAACGTGATAAATCGTAAGTGAAAAATCGAAGTTTTCTAACCAACGATATTATCATGCAATTGAAGCCCTATCTCTCATAAAATATGAGGGAGCCAACCAGACAGTCGAATCTCGCCATCCCATAGCTCGAAAGTCTCTAATTTATGTCATTGATGAACTAAGTGTTTTGGATTAGATCACTCCCCGAGGTGAAAATAATCTTAACTTTAGAATACATCATATGAAAGACAAATTAGGCATTTGTTTTGAAATTGAATAAATATGAACTTCTACATGTTTGCAATTAGTGTCCTACACCTTTGCAGTAGACGCATTCAGATTCCTTAGGAACCCTAGTAGCCTTCTTGCCCATGCTCTTTTGAATACATCATCCCTTATCATAAGAATATCTCTCAGGGTCCTTTTTAATTGACGACTCATTTCATCTTAGAAAAATTTAGGAGATCACTTAAAGCAAATAATTCAATCATTTGATGCACATGTGGTCCCTATAGGTTTCTCTTTTTCCAGCCTAGCTGAAGCGATGACCCTGGTCATTCAGAACTGCTCAATCTTAGCATATTCCCCGAACATGCTATTGAGTTGTTCAATGATATCTTAGGATGTGGTTATCTAACACAATTTCCTTGTCTTTGTATTTGAGGACCATCCTCAAATTACGTTGTGAATCAAGAAAATTTATGTTGTTCAATTTTTCACAATCAAGAATTGAACAAAACTTGAATTGAGTTAATATTTGACACGATAAACTACAAAAGAAAGATAACTAAAGTATTTAAACATCCACAAAGCGGTAAACAAATAAGGTTTTCTATTAAATAAGAATTGAACCAATATCGTTGTTCCCTTGAACAAAACGACCCGAAGATCCTCATCTCGCAAATCCTTAAGTCGACTGAGTCCGCACTTAAGAATACCAAGATAGGTAGACATCCCATGTCGATGACATCTAATGTCACTCTCGGTCGACGAGAATCTCATTCTCATCTCATGTCTCGATAGCCACGCCTGCAGTGGATCTATCGATGAGGAAAACCAAACTCACGTGTAAGGGTCTAACCTTTACTCCCATTATCCCAAGATAACAAGGGATACCCCGCTTGTTGGAGTTGTGTACTTAATGTCTAGATTTAAGTAACGGAAACTCCCGGTCATAGCATTTAATCTATTTAATTAATAAACAATTATTTGCTTTTAATTATTCGATAATTAAATATATGCAAATATAGTCCTAGATTATATACGTTGTAGTTAGTATGGTGTGCGACGTCACACGGAAGATCATACTATCGGTTACTCGTATTTAATCGAACAGTTGCTCACGACCTAGATGGACACGGACCAATCCATCGGTATAGTCGTTGTGTGAGAGAGAAAATAATTTGTCTTAATTATTTTATCACACTTGTACACTTAGTGTATTGGGCGGATCGCTTGAGATTTATCGATTAGGATTGCCTTGGATAATCGATTTAAATCTCAGAGTATTTTATTCTCAATCCCCGATACTATTGCGGGTGTGTATATTTAATATAAGTGACTTTGATTTTCCAAAGGAATTGACCGATTTAATTATTGGGTCAATTACCGGTTAAGTTGGGTCACTATATTTTATATATGACATGCCGTGAATACTTGACGGGAAAGTGTATCCTGTAAGGGTTGATAATATCCCCGAGATGAGTTCATAAGGAATTATTATGTAAACCTCATGACTGGATTTGTTCCGCATAATAATTAAACTTGAATGATACTATTCTCGGATAAAAGAGATGAATAAATTTATTTTGCAATAAATAAATTTTATTCATGGATATTTAAATCTTAAATACACGAAGTAAATAATAGTACCAGAGAAATATTATTTGATATAATATGGTTTAATATTGGGAGTGCAATTAATTTATATAGTGAAAAATAAATTAATTAATATTAATGAGATTAATAGATTTGGGCTTGGCTCAATTTAATCATTAATATTGGAAGCCTAATATTCCACCTCCTTTAAATCCCCTACGTAGCCTATAAAAGCACTACATGGTCTTCACAATTCAAGACACCAATCATAAGATTATCATACTTGATATTCTAGAGAGTTCCTGAAGGAGATCCATAGGAGTTCGGAGGATCGTCGCCCACACGACGTTCGAACGAGGTGCAAGGACTACGTAGGAAGATTCAAAGGTCTTCAATTGATTTCGTTTCTCCGCACAACGAATCAAAGGTAAAATCATAAACTCCCTTGTATGATTTTATGTGAATTAATCGTGATGCATACATGAACAAACGATCCGGGAAAATGATGAACTTCGGGGACGGGGATTCGAGATCCCCGGCGAAGCTCAAGAGAAACCCTCAGCTTGGAGCCGAGGGATGGCGATCGATGGATCCCGAGGGGAGCCCCGGCTGGACTCCGGGGCGAGCGATCGACCTAGGGTCGATCGCTGGGGGCTGCCGCGGGCTGGCGCCGCGGCTGGTGGCCCCCTCCCCGGTCGGTGGTGGCGGTGAGTCGCTGGACTCCCCGCCGGGGGCTGCTAGGCTGATACGAACCTCGTTGGGATGAAAGAATTGAAGAAGAACGAAGAACGAAAAGATAAAGGATACCTTGCGGAAGTCCCAAAACCTCTGGTTCTAATCCGTAGAATGATTTAGATCGAGACCTAAACCCCAATACGTAATTTGAAACAGCAACTCGGGGATGAGGAAGACACACGAACGAAGGGTGGATCGCTTCGTTGATTCGTCGGTTGAATTCTTTTGGTAAAAACCCGGAAGAATTCTAAAAACCCTAGGAGAGAAATATCTCACGCAAATATAATTTATTCAATCATCAAAGTTATGGTTAAAATAAAGTCTCACAAAGCCTTTATATAGGCAAACCTAAAAAGTGAAGGAAAAGGGATGTCTTGGGCAAAAAGTCACGCCCAAAAAGGAAAAGAAATAAAAAATCCGCACACAAAGGAGTTTGGCCACAAATTGGGATTTCTGCCTATCCCGCATATCATTCCGAGGTTAGTGCAAAGGGCCTGGGTCGATCCTCGGGTTGATCCTCGGGTTCCACATAATTGGGATTTTCCACAGAATTGGGATTTCTGCCTATCCCGCATATCATCCCGAGGTTAGTGCAAAGGGCCTGGGTCGATCCTCGGGTTGATCCTCGGGTTCCACAGAATTTTGGCCACGTTCTCGGTGCGTTCCCGGCACTCTCTCGACTCTCTTTCCGCCGTCTTCTTCATCGTTCTAGCTTGTAATCGAGCTTCTACGTCGGTTGCCGAACCTTGGATTGCATCATTCCCCTTCTCTTCAAGAGGATTTGTCCTCAAATCCAAGTCGATGCCAGGGTCGAACACCACTCTCACGAACAAGCTTGGAACTACGTTAGTCTGCAGCTCACACCCTTGATGTAGTGGAACACCAGGAGATTTATCGTCAATGAAGACGTCATGAATTTCCTGCAAAACATAAGGAGTAGAAGTGTGTAGAGAGAATAAAACGTTAGTGGTAATCATCTCCTTCTTGCTCAACATCACCAACGTCGGTTGCCCCTCTTTCTCTGCTTGTTTCACCATGGGTAACTCCAATGGGGGAAGGTCCTCGGATTTCATCAATTCCGCCTCGCTGTCGGACTCCACCGACTCCTCCGCGACGTCGAATTCCACCGAAACCTCCTCCTCGGACTCTACCGAAGTCGAATCTTCCTCGGTTGACACCGAAATCGACTCTTCTTCAGACTCCACCAAAGCCAACGGTCCTGGTATCTCGCCTTTTTCATCGACCTCTACTTTCCCAGGCTTCAGTGCCGCTTGTATCTGCTCCCTCATCTGACGCCTAATATCGCTCCAACACTCGCCCCAACGCTCAGCGCTGGCCCTCCTCTCGGCGTCCCAACGCTCAGCTCTGGCCCTCCTCTCTTCGTCCAAACGCTCAGCTCTGGACCTCCTCTCTACACGACGCTCCCGACTAAGCTCACGGGCTCGATGATAGCCACTCTGAACTTCTCGGTATCCGCTGCCACCTCTTCGATTCCATGCGTCATCATGATGAGCTCTCTCCTCTAAGGCGGTAAGTCGCTCATTCACCACCTTCATCTTTGATGCAAGCATCCTTTCGAACCGGACAGTCGCCTTCTCCATGATAAGCTTAGCTTGGATATAATCCATGTCAGCTATCCTGCAAAGTGTTAGAAACACAATAGAAAATTCCTCACCACTCTCGTGTATCACTCAATATGGTAAGTCACTCACGCTCGGTTCTCTCACTTTCTCTCTCTCAAGAATCGAACTCTACGCCACACGAACCACGACACCACAACAACGTTCGTCGGAAGGAAAGTACACAGAAAGTGCGAAAAAAATCGGAAATCTCAAAAGGAACACGGAAAACGCAGATGACTCTATACGATGTCCGAAAACCCTCGGAAACAAACGATCAAATTATGCCCAAATTTTTTTTTATTTTTTATTTTATTTTTTTTTTTTTTTTAATAATTACTGTTCATGAACAGTAATTTTCGGAAATAAAAATAAATTTTTTTTTTTTTTTTAACAAGGAAGAAGAAAGAATAAGAAACGAAAAGAACAAACAAACGAGGTTACGTAATCGAAATATTAAAACCCAAACCTGGGCTCTGATACCAAATGATACGAACCTCGTTGGGATGAAAGAATTGAAGAAGAACGAAGAACGAAAAGATAAAGGATACCTTGCGGAAGTCCCAAAACCTCTGGTTCTAATCCGTAGAATGATTTAGATCGAGACCTAAACCCCAATACGTAATTTGAAACAGCAACTCGGGGATGAGGAAGACACACGAACGAAGGGTGGATCGCTTCGTTGATTCGTCGTTTGAATTCTTTTGGTAAAAACCCGGAAGAATTCTAAAAACCCTAGGAGAGAAATATCTCACGCAAATATAATTTATTCAATCATCAAAGTTATGGTTAAAATAAAGTCTCACAAAGCCTTTATATAGGCAAACCTAAAAAGTGAAGGAAAAGGGATGTCTTGGGCAAAAAGTCACGCCCAAAAAGGAAAAGAAATAAAAAAATCCGCACACAAAGGAGTTTGGCCACAAATTGGGATTTCTGCCTATCCCGCATATCATTCCGAGGTTAGTGCAAAGGGCCTGGGTCGATCCTCGGGTTGATCCTCGGGTTCCACATAATTGGGATTTTCCACAGAATTGGGATTTCTGCCTATCCCGCATATCATCCCGAGGTTAGTGCAAAGGGCCTGGGTCGATCCTCGGGTTGATCCTCGGGTTCCACAGAATTTTGGCCACATTCTCGGTGCGTTCCCGGCACTCTCTCGACTCTCTTTCCGCCGTCTTCTTCATCGTTCTAGCTTGTAATCGAGCTTCTACGTCGGTTGCCGAACCTTGGATTGCATCATAGGCAGCCCCATGCGATCGCACCAAGCGATCGCGAGCCCCCTGGCAGCGGGGGCTCGGCTAGGGTTGCGGCCGCGGGTTTCATCCCGCGGCGATGCTCGGGTCGAGCTCGGCTCCGTGTGGTGGTTCGCGTGATTCCGGCGATGGGATTTCGGTCGGGGTTAATTTTCCGCAATTCCGTTAACCCCGGGATATCGATTTCCAAAAATTTGTTGGGTTGTGTCCTTCAAATCCTACGTGTGCAATCTATAAAGTCATAAGGTCATCTTTTGGATGTTAAATGATTAGTCTATAATATTGTTTATTGCTGGGAGCAATATAATATTGATCGATAATCATACCTACAGGGTCACACACGGACTCGATGATGAATTACGTTGCTTGTTAATTATATAGATTTAGAATCAATATTTACGTGGAATTATACATGCATGGGATGCATGGCTTGCATGGAATGCATGTCACATAGTGTGACATGGCATGCCACACAAGCAAATGGGACTACATATCATGATTTGACATGATTAGGTGGAGGTGTCCTTTCATCTCCCCATTAACCACCATTACTTGTGCATTATGATGCACATAATGGGGGGGTTACATGGAGTGGTTAATGGAGATGAATAAAGACATGAAAATCTGATTTTCATGACACTTGAACATCACCCACGAAATTCCACACAAAAAGATAGAGAAAAGAGCTCTTGGAGAGGCGTCTTTACAAGCCACAAGCATGTTCATCATTCGAGTTCGTGTGCAACACGTAGAGGCCGGGCCATTTGTGCGGCTTCAACATCCGGACGATCCAAAAGAGTGACGAGGTCATTCACAAGGTGAACATTTCGAGGCTGATCCATTGAGGTGGTTCAATCGACTCAACACCACCTCATTGACATCAACGAGGCACGCTTCACCGAATGTAAGTGTGCTCTAATCCTTATATATATATATATATATATTGGATGTATATATATAAATATGTGTCTATACATATAATGTGTGCCTAGATCTTCATGTTGTTCGTGTTCTATTGTTTTACACGCTTTCGCACACACGAACAAGGTAATTGAGCGATTGAATCGGCGTCGAAAACCTTTAATTGGTATCAGAGCATAGGGCTCGTGCACATGTTTTGTGTTGGACACAATTTTAAACAACATAATTGCTCTTATGTGCTTCTTTGTTGTGGTGTTGATTGCTTGTCATAGATGTAAGGCCAACCACAAATAGTGGTTGGGTGAATGCAATCGTGTTTTTTACGTACCGAATGGCATTAGTTTTGAGGCATGCGTGCCTTGGAATCAGTTGTAATTTGGAGGACTGCGTGCCTTGGAATCATTTGTAATAGATAGGGTTCTTTTACATATGTATTGTACAACTTGTAAGCAGTGGATTTGATCCACGGATCGACCTTGGATCTCGAAGCACCGAATAATACGAAGAGAAACGAAGCAAGAAGAAGCAATTTTTCAGCCACTGGAGCAGGTAGCGGTCGCTACCCTAGGGGTAGCGGTCGCTACCCTGAACGCTAGGCTGATCGCTGCTTGATCGCTACCGGGGCCGAAAAATGGTCTGGACCAAGGTAGCGGTCGCTACCCTAGGGGTAGCGGTCGCTACCCCCTCCAGAATCAGCATTGCGCCATTCTGGTGGACGGGGCGCTACTCATGGAGTTTTGCTTATTTTTCGTTCGTTCTTTTTTCTGTGTGTTGTGAGGTTTTGGGGCCATTCGAGTATGTATTGCTTCCTGTGCTAGTTCTAGGTTTATATATGTTATAAATGTTCAACCAACATACATACAACCTTAAACATGCATGTCTCCAAAATAATGAGTATAATGTCCTGTCCTAAACATCACACCCATGAAACCCTCGATCATAAGTTGATAGGTTCGCCTCAGCGGGGTATCACTTGTTATCTTGGGATAGTGGAAGTAAGGGTTAGACCCTTAGACGTGAATTTGGTTTTCTCATCGATAGATCCACTGCAGGAGTGGCTATCGAGACATGAGATGAGAATGGGATTCTTATCGACCGAGAGTGACATTAGATGTCTACCTATCTTGGTTTTCTTAAGTGCGGACTCAGTCGGCTTAAGGATTCGCAAGATGAGGGTCTTGGGATCGTTTTGTTCAAGGGAACAACGATATTAGATATCGATTGAACAAAATGGAATAAATAAGTAGCTTGTTAGACAACCTTATTTGTTTACCGCTTTGTGAATGTTTACGTACTTTAGTTATCTATCGTTTGTAGTTTATCATGTTAATTTCAACTCGATTCAAGTTTGGTTCAATTCTTGATTATGAAAAATTTAACAACATAAATTTTCTTGATTCACAACGTAATTTGAGGATGGTCCTCAAATACGAAGACAATGAAAATGTGTTAGATAAACACATCCTAAGATATCATTGAACAACTCAATAGTATGTTCGGGGAATATGCTAAGATTGAGCAGTTCTGAATGACCAGGGTCATCACTTCAGCTAGGCTGGAAAAAGAGAAACATATAGGGACCACATGTGCAGCAAATGATTGGATTATTTGTTTTAAGTGATCTCCTAAATTTTTCTAAGATGATGAGTCGTCAATTAAAAATGGACCCTACGAGGGATATTTTTATGATAAGGGATGATGTATTCAAAAGAGCATGGGCAAGAAGGCTACTAGGGTTCCTAGGGAATCTGAATGCATCTACTGCAAAGGTGTTGGACACTACTTGCAAATATCTAGAAGTTCATATTTTAATCAATTTCAAAACAAATGCCTAATTTGTCTTTCATATGATGGATTCTAAAGTTAGGATTATTTTCACCTCGGGGAGTGATCTAATCCAAAACACTTAGTTCACCAATGACAAAAATTAGAGACTTTCGAGCCATGGGATGGCGTGATTCGATTGTCTAGTTGGCTCCCTCATATTTTATGAGAGAAAGGGCTTCAATTGCATGGTAATATCGCTGGTTAGAAAACTTCGATATTTCAGTTACGATTTATCACGTTTTTGATATTGGGATAATTATGAACAGGAATTCGAATAAGAGTCAATTATTGGGAATAATTGAATTTGTCCTAAGTTCAAAGAAGATGAGAAGAACGGGGTTGCTTCATCTTCAGGTATTAATGTTATAGACATTAAATTTCGCAAATTTTACTTCTTGGGTATTGGATGCCAAATGTGGTTCTCACATTTGTATGTGGAGGAACTACATAGAAGTATAAGTTTGGTGAGTAGAGATGTCGATCTACGGGCGAGAAATGGAGCGAAGGTCGTTGCATTAGCCGTATGATCATATGATGTTGTTTTGCCTTAGGGACTTGTTTTAGTATTATAACCATGTAATTTCGTACCTTCAATAAACAATGAATATTGGTTCAGTATTGAATACTGATGGATTAGTTTTTCAATATTAAATAGTTTGGTAACTATTTTATGTGAATTATTCTTTTTTTGGTACGATTATTATATTGTTTATGTATACTTTAACTTGACAAATCATATATAACATTAACACCAAGGGCCGAATCGAATAAGTCTCAATGAGACATAACTATAACATTGTTGATTAGGTCAAATCAACATCTAAACATGTAACGAAGCTTCTTTAAGAAGCCATTCTAGAATCATTTGACTTGGAGTCATTTGATACATGTGAATGATGTGTGATGGACAATAAAACAATGTCATCTTTCTTGGAGAAAGGAGAACATGTGAGTAATTAATTATGGATGATCCATACTGATGTATGTGGAACATATTAGTTCACAAGCACATGAAGGTTATGTTTCGGAAAAGAGAAAACTAACTCTATTAGATAGAGCTCGATCTATCGATGAGGGGTTTAATTGAACTACTGAACTCTTTTAGGAACACACTATTCTTGACTTCAACCTATACACTGAATAGGACACTGTCAAAAGCTGGTGATAAGACACCATACTAGGTATGAAAAGGGAGGGTTCCTAAATTGTCTTACATCAAGATTTGAGGTTCTATAGCTTCTATGAAGAGATTTATCTCTATAGGGCTTGAACTCAAATGGGATAAAAGTTTCCTTATGGTATGTCCATATGAAACTCGAGGGTACAACTTCTACGATCTATCTAAGAACAATATTTTGTTGCTCGAGATGGTGATTTTCTTAAAAAGAGATATCTTACCTAGAAAATAAGTGGGAGCTCGGTTATCTTGAACGAGGTTCAAGTGGAACAACCAATGATGAATACTCAAGACTGAGTTGAGAGTATTAGTATGGTTTTGGAAACCATACCAGCCCTTATAGGTCCAGAAGGCATATATCTCTTTTAGTCAGATACTTAGGTATTGTGATCAATGAGAGATATGAAGTCATGCTTTTGGAAAGCGATGAACCTTCGAACTATATCCAAGCTATGACGAGTGCAGCTACTAAAAATTGGCATGGTGCCATATAATCCGAGATGATTTCAATGTCTGGTAATCAAGTTTGGAACTTGATAGATTTGCATCAAGAGGATAGACCCATTGAGTGCAAATAGATCTTCAAGATCAATATAGACATGTATGGAAAACCTAGGGTTTTCAAAGCAATTTTGGTGGTAAAAGTTTTATATTCACAAGGTGGATCATGATAAATCTTTTTCACCAGTTGTTGTGATTTATTCATTAGGATTAACTTAGCCATTGTGACTCATCTTGATAATGAGTTATGGTAATATTGGATGTTAAAACTAACTTCTTGAATTGGATTCTAGAAGAGAATGTGTTTTGACACAGCCAAAGAGTTTTATCGATCCTAATAAGGCTGAGAAATTATGCAAGCTTATAGTTTCATTTATGGAATAAAGCAAGCATATCGGAGTAGCAATCTTCAGTTCAATGAATCCATACTGGGTTTTGGATTTCAGAGGAACTCGGAAGAGTCTTGTTTTACAAGAAGATCAGTGGGAGTTACGTTGTATACATTGTGTTGTATGTCGATGACATACTCCTTATTGGAAACAATATTTTTATGCTTAATTCTGTTAAAGAATGGCTTCAAAATTGTTTTTCAATGAAGGATCTTGGAGAAGCACAGTACATATTGGGCATCAAGATCTGTCGGAACAGATCTAAAAGGATGTTTGGACATAGTCAAGCGACCAATATTAATAAGGTGCTTGATAGGTTCCGAATGAAAGAAGCCAAAAAGGGTCTCATTCCAATGACTCATGGCACATCTCTTAGCAAGATGCAATGTCCTACGGGACCTGATGAGCAAAAGAGGATGAAAAACATTCCTTATGCTTCGGCAATAGGGTCTGTAATGTACGCCATAGTATGTACACGACCGGGCGTATCGTATGCTTTGAGCATGACGACTCGGTTTCAAGGAAACCCAAGTAAGGCGCATTGAACTGCGGCCAAGAATATTCTTAAGTACCTTAGATGGACAAAAGAATATTTTGTTGTCTTTGGAAGACAAAATAGTTGATGTTAACAAGCTATTTGAATGCAAACTTCATAACAGACTAAGATAATTTCCGATTTTAATCTGGTTATATCTTTTGTCTGGATAGAGGTGAAATTAGCTGGAATAGTTCCATGCAATGCAATATAGCTAATTAAACTACATAAGCTGAGTACAATACTGCATTGGATGCAGTGATGTTGGTAGTTCAGATTTGAAAGTTCTTCAATGAACTAGGTGGCGTAACTAGCTCGGCCCATCCGATAGTTCTCTATTTATAGTAGATCTATCGCGCAAGCCAATGAGCCTAGGGAGCACTACAAATCTAAAGGTGGTGCTCAGGATGTTCCACATTATCTGGGAGATAGTTTTGTGGAGACATCGAGATAATAAAGTTGCAACTTTTGGTAAGGTTGCAAACCCGTTTTCTAAACCTCTCCAGCAGTTTAAGCTTGAGGCTTTCACGACTGCAATAGAGATCAGACATCTTAGAGATGGGTTGTGATTTCTATTACTGTATTAGATACTTTTGGAGATTTGGTAAACATTCACTCATATGTATAATACATATTTCTTCATATAAATATGGTTTAATTTATATGAATTGTCCAAATGATTAAGTTATATCAATTGGGTTATGAGGTCGACTTACCGCATAATGAAGTCCCAATGGTTGAACTGATATACTTGAATTATATAGTTGTTCCTGGTTCGTATAATAGAGTACAGATAAACCGATAATACAAAGAACTAATGATCGAACAGACCCGACTGGAATAGTGATGTGGGACATCAAGTACAATTACATAGATTTTAGCTGGGAGAAATATTATTTGATATAATATGGTTTAATATTGGGAGTGCAATTAATTTATATAGTGGAAAATAAATTAATTAATATTAATGGGATTAATAGATTTGGGCTTGGGCTCAATTTAATCATTAATATTGGAAGCCCAATATTCCACCTCCTTTAGATCCCCTACGTAGCCTATAAAATCACTACATGGTCTTCACAATTCAGGACACCAATCATAAGATTATCATACTTGATATTCTAGAGAGTTCGTGAAGGAGATCCATAAGAGTTCGGAGGATCGTCGCCCACACGACGTTCGAACGAGGTGCAAGGAATACGTAGGAAGATTCAAAGGTCTTCAATTGATTTCGTTTCTCCGCACAACGAATCAAAGGTAAAATAATAAACTCCCTTGTATGATTTTATGTGAATTAATCGTGATGAATACATGAACAAACGATCCGGGAAAACGATGAACTTCGGGGACGGGGATTCGAGATCCCCGGCGAAGCTCAAGAGAAACCCTCGGCTTGGAGCCGAGGGATGGCGATTGAGCCCTAGGGCATCGATCGCCGGCAGCGATCCCGAGGGGAGCCACGGCTGGACCCCGGGGTCGATCGCTGGGGGCTACCGCGGGCTGGCGCCGCGGCTGGTGGCCCCCTCCCCGGTCGGTGGTGGCGGTGAGTTGCCGGACTCACCGCCGGGGGCTGCTAGGCAGCCCCATGCGATCGCACCAAGCGATCGCAAGCCCCCTCGCGGCGGGGGCTCGGCTAGGGTTTCGGCCGCGGGTTTCATCCCGCGGCGATGCTTGGGTCGAGCCCGGATCCGTGTGGTGGTTCGCGTGATTCCGGCGATGGGATTTCGGTCGGGGTTAATTTTCCGCAATTCCGTTAACCCCGGGATATCGATTTCCAACACCGCTGAGGCGAACCTATCAACTTATGATCGAGGGTTTCATGGTTGTGATGTTTTGGACAAGACATAATCTCATTATTTTGGGAATTTGCAATTTTAAGGTCTATGTTGTTGAACAATATTAACATGCATAATTTAAAAGACCAAAGCATATAAATACGCATTCGAAAGGCCCCTAGAACCTCACAATTCTCAAAAGAAAAGAATAAAAGCAACAAAAAAAGGCCTTCAACATCTTCTGGACTGGTCCGCGCCCGCCGTTTCAGTTCCGTGCCCGCTGATTTTGGTCAAACCTAGTCCGTACCCAAAAAACCACGAACGACGCCCGCCGAAAGGGTAAAAACCAATTTGACCAAAAACAGACCTTTCGGCGGTCGCCGTTTCCAAAACGGCGCCCACCGAACCAAAATGGCGCCCGCCGGAGCACCAAAGGCACCCGCTGTTTGGCTCCAGCAGCCCCTGTTTTGCCCGTTTTGCTTCGTTTCGCTTCGTTTCTTCTCGTTTTCGCCGGAGAGTCGAGATCCAACGTCGATCCATGGAATCAATCCATTGCTTACATATTGAACAATACATTTTGAATAGAAAAAACCTATCTATTACAAATGATTCCAAGGGACGCAACCCTCAAAAACTACTGCCAATCGAAACGTAAAAAAAACGACGAAATCATTCACCCGACCACTAACGGTGGCCGGCCTTACATCTAATCACATAAATAAAAATTAATAATTAAGCAAATTATGTGATTTAAACTTATTGTGTCCAACACAAAAGTGTGAACGAGCCCTAGGCTCTTATACCAATTGAAGGTTTTCGATGCCGATCCAATCGCACAATTACCTCGTTCGTGTGTGCGGAAGCGTGTAAAACGAGTAAACACGAACATACAGGATCTAGGCACACAATATATGTGTATACATGTTCATATATATATATATATATATATATATATATATAGGGATTAACGAGAACACTTACAACCGGTGTAGCGTGCCTTGTTGATGTTGATGAAGGTGGCTATCGAGACATGAGATGAGAATGAGATTCTCGTCGACCGAGAGTGACATTAGATGTCATTGACATGGGATGTCTACCTATCTTGGTTTTCTTAAGTGCGGACTCAATCGGCTTAAGGATTCACAAGATGAGGGTCTTGGGATCGTTTTGTTCAAGGGAACATAGATATTAGATATCGATTGAACAAAATGGAACAAATAAGTAGTTTTGATAGATAACCTTATTTGTTTACCGCTTTGTGGATGTTTACATACTTTAGTTATCTTTCTTTTGTAGTTTATCATGTCAAATATCAACTCAATTCAAGTTTGGTTCAATTCTTGATTGTAAAAAAATATTGTTCAATATATATTTTCTTGATTGACAACGTAATTTGAGGATGGTCCTCAATACGAAGACAAGAAAAATGTGTTAGATAACCACATCCTATGATATCATTGAAAAACTCAATAGCATGTTCGGGGAACATGCAATGATTGAGCGGTTCGGTGTGACCAGGGCCATCGCTTTAGCTAGGCTGGAGAAAGGAGAACCTAATGGACCACATGTGCATCAAATGATTGGATTATTTGATTAAAAGTGATCGCCTAGGTTTTTCCTGAGATGATGAGTTGGCAACCGATTTCATACTTCAATCCCATCATGATGGTTATGATGCCTTTAGGCTAAATTTTCCATAAGAATGATTTGAAGAAATCGCTACGTGAGATCCACGGGATGCTCAAGGTTGTAGAGCCGATGATTGAGAAGGATCCTAAGAGGGAAATTCTTATGATACGGGATGGGTTATACAAAAGAGCATGGGCAAAAAGGCTACTAGGGTTCCTAAGGAATCTGAATGCGTCTACTGCAAAAGTGTAGGACACTAATTGCAAACAAGTAGAAGTTCATATTTATTCAATTTCAAAACAAATGCCTAATTTATCTTTCATATGATGAATTCTAAAGTTAGAATTATTTTCACCTCAGGGAGTGATCTAATTCAAAACACTTAGTTCATCAATGATATAAATTAGAGACTTTCGAGCCATGGGATGGCGTTAGTCGATTGTCTGTTGGCTCCCTCATACTTTATGAGAGATAGGGCTTCAATTGCATGATAAAATCGCTGGTTAGAAAATTTCGAGTTTTCACTTACGATTTATCACATTTTGATATTGGAATAATTGTGAACTGGAATTCGAATAAGAGTCAATTATTGAGAATAATTGAACTTGCCCAAAGTTCAAAGAAGATGTGAAGAACGGGGTTTCTTCATCTTCAGGTATTAATGTTATAGACATTAAACTTCACAAATTCTACTTCTTGGGTATTGGATGCCAAATGTAGTTCTCACATTTATATGTGGAGGAACTACATAGAAGTATAAGTTTGGTGAGTAGAGACGTCGATCTACGGGCGAGAAATGGAGCGAAGGTCGCTGCATTAGCTGTATGATCATATGATGTTGTTTTGCCTTAGGGCCTTGTTTTAGTATTATAACTATGTAATTTCGTACCTTCAATAAACAATGAATATTGGTTCAGTATTGGATACTGATGGATTAGTTTTTCACTATGAAATAGTTTGGTAACTATTTTAATTGTGAATTATTCTTTGTTTTGGTACGATTATTATATTGTTTATGTATACTTTAACTTGACAAATCATATATAACATTAACACCAAAGGCCGAATCGAATAAATCTTAATGAGACATAAATATAACATTGTTGATCATGTCAAATCAACATCTAAACATGTAACGAAGCTTCTTTTAGAATGCATTCTAAAATCATTTGACTTGGAGTCATTTGATACATGTAAATGATGTGTGATGGACAAGATAACAATGTCATCTTTCTTGGAGAAAGGAGAACATGTGAGTGATTAATTAGGGATGGTCCATATTGATGTATGTGGAACCTATCAGTTCACAAGCACATGAATGTTATGTTTCGGAAAAGAGAAAACAAACTATATTAGATATAGTTCGACCATTCGATGAGAGGTCTAAATGAACTACTGGTCTCTTTTGGGAACACACAATTCTTGACTTCAACCTATACACTGAATAGGACACCGTCAAAAGCTGTTGATAAGACACCATACGAGGTATGGAAAGGGAAGGTCCCTAACTTATCTTATATCAAGGTTTGGGGATGTGAATCTTATGTGAAGAGAAATTTCTCTACAAAGCTTGAACCCAAATCGGATAAATGTTTCTTTGTTGGTTATCCAAAAGAAACATGAGGGTACCACTTTTACAACCAATCCGAGAACAAAGTCTTTGTTGCTCGAGATGGTGTATTTCTTGAAAAGGAATATCTTTCCAAGAAAGTAAGTGGGAGCTTAGTTGAATTGAACGAAGTTCAAGAATACTTGAACGAGGTTCAAGAAGAACAAACTGAGATGGAGACTCAAGACTTGGTCGAAAGTACTCCAGTGGTTTTAGAAACCACACCTAACCCTCGAAGGTCCGGAAGGATTAGAACTCAACCTGACAGATACTTACGTATTCTGAAAAATGAGAACTATGAAATCATGCTTTTAGAAAGCAATGAACCTTCGACCTATATCCAAGCTATGACGAGTCCAGATTCCGAGAAATGGCAGGGTGCCATGAAATCCGAAATGGAATCAATGTCTGAAAATCAAGTTTGGAACTTGGTCGATTTTCCTAAAGGGGCTAGGCCCATTGGATGCAAATGGATTTACAAGATGAAAACAGACATGAATGGAAAACCTAGTGTTTTCAAAGCAAGGTTGGTGGCAAAAGGATATAGACAAATTCACGGGGTGGATTATGATGAAACCTTTTCACCAGTTGCTATGATTAAATCCATTCGGATTCTCTTAGCCATTGCTGCTCATTATGATTATGAGATAATGGCAAATGGACGTTAAAACCGCCTTCTTGAATGGGATTCTAGTAGAGGATGTGTTTATGACACAACCAGAGGGTTTTATCGATCCTAATCAGGCTGAGAGAGTATGCAAGCTTAATAGATCCATCTATGGATTAAAGCAAGCATCTCGGAGCTGGAATCTTCGGTTCGATGAATCCATACAAGAGTTTGGATTTCAAAAGAACATGGAAGACTCTTGTGTTTACAAGAAAGTCAGTGGGAGTTACGTTGTATTCATTGTGTTGTATGTCGATGACATACTCCTTATTGGAAACAATATTCCTATGCTTAATTCTGTTAAAGAATGGCTAGGAAGATGGTTTTCAATGAAGGGTCTTGGTGCTGGAATTCGATATCCCGGGCCATTAAAATTTGCGGAAAATAATAACCCGACCGAAATCCTCGATCGCCGGAGATCCGACCACGAACCACCGTACGACCCGAGGCTCGACCAAGCACCGCACGGGCGAACCCGCGCGCCCAGCCGAGCCCCCGCACGGGGCTCGCGATCATCTCGCGATGATCGCTGGGATCGCTCGTAGCGATCCCCGGGCTGCTGCGTGCAGCCCCGCAGCGGGTACACGGACCCGCTGCCCTAGCGCACGGGATCACCCCGTGCGAGCCGCTACGGGCGAACCCATAACTTGCACGGGGTCGCTGCGAGTCACCCCGCAGCTTGTTGGAGTTGTGTACTTAATGTCTAGATTTAAGTAACGGTAAACTCCCGATCATAGCATTTAATCTATTAAATTAATAAACAATTGTTTGCTTTTAATTATTATTAATTAAATATATGCAAAATCATAGTCCTAGATTCTATACGTTGTAGTTAGTATGGTGTGCGACGTCACACAGAAGATCATACTATCGGTTACTCGTATTTAATCAAACAGTGGCTCACGACCTAGATGGACCCGGACCAATCCATCGGTATAGTCGTTGTGTGAGAGAGAAAATAATTTGTCTTAATTATTTTATCACACTTGTACACTTGGTGTATTGAGCGGATCGTTGAGATTCATCGATTAGGATTGCCGGCGATAATCGATTCGAGTCTCAGTGTATTTTATTCTTAATCCCCGATATTGTTGCGGGTGTGTATATTCAATATAAGTGACTTTGATTTACCAAAGGAATTAACCGATTTAATTATTGGGTTAATTACCGGTTAAGTTGGGTCACTATATTTTATATATGGCATGCCGTGAATTCTTGAAGGGGCAGTGTATCCCGGAAGGGTTGATAATATCCCCGAGATGAGTTCATAAGGAATTATTGTGTAAACCTCATGAGTGGATTCGTTCCGCACAATAATTAAGGTTGAATGGTACTAGTCTCGGATTCAAGAGATGAATATAATTTATTGAGCAATAAATAAATTTATTCATGGATATTTAAATCTTAAATACACGGAATAAATAATACTAAGATGGAGAAATATTATTTGATATAATATGGAATAATATTGGGAGTGCAATTTTATTTATATAGTGGAAAATAAATAAAATTAATATTGATAAGAATTAATAGATTTGGGTTGGACCCAATTTAATTTTCAATATTGAAGCCCAATATTTATTCTCCTTATGATCCCCTACGTAGCCTATATAAGCACTACATGGTCTTCACTTTTCATAACTAAGAAAACCTACGGAATTCATAAAGTCTTGAGAGTGAGGAAGATCCATAGGAATCCGATAGATCGTCGCCCACACGACGTTCGGACGAGGTGCAAGGAATACGTAGGAAGATCGCAAGGTCATCAACCGAATTCGTTTCTCCGTACAACGATTCGAGGTAATAATCGAGAACCCCCTTCTATGATTATTTGTGCGTTGAATAATTGTGATGTATACATGAACGACGCGATCCGGGAAAACGACGAACCTCGGGGACGGGGATTCGAGATCCCCGGCGAGGATCGAACGCGACGGTCGAACCCTAGGGTTCGGACCGCCGCGACGCGCGACAAGGGAACGAGCCCCGGCTGGACGCCGGGGCATGGGATTGACTTCGGTCGATCCCCGGGGTGCCACGGGCTGGTGCCGTGGCGGACCCCAGCCCCCCTCGTCGGAGGCGCGTGGCGCGAGGAGCCCTCGGCTGGAGCCGAGGGGTGCGATCGATCCTCGGATCGATCGCGGGCAAGCTGCGGGTTCACCCGCAGCGACCCCGTACGTGCTGCGGGTTCGCCCGCAGCGGACGCGTACGGGGCTCGGCCCTCGCGAGCAGCGAGTCACGCGACTCGCTGCGGGGCTGCTACGAGCAGCCCCGGGGATCGCTAGTAGCGATCCCAGCGATCGTCCGTAGACGATCGCGAACCCCTCGTGGGGGTTCGGCTGGGCACACGGGGCCTTCGGGTCTCGATGGCGTTCGGTCGGGCCCCGGCTCGTGAGGTGGTCCGCGTTCGTGGATCCGACTCGTGGGAGAAAATCGGCTGGGGGCGGGCTGCGTGTCTTCGGGCGCGTAGTCTCCAAAGGTCGGACTCCTGCGGATGAGTCGGGGATCCAATCTTCGGTGATCGAGGGTTTTTGATCGGGTTATCGGTTCCGCAATTTTGATAGCCCGGGACATCGAATCCCAGCAAATGGTATCAGAGCGTTTGGTTTCGTGTTCATGTATATATTCGATTATTGTTCTACCTTGCAGGATTTCCGGCTATCATGGTTGGATTTAATTAATTGTTTTTTAATTAATTATCATGATTATTAAACTCTCGGACATGTCGAGATTCGTTTTGTGTGGTTGAATGTTTGTAATAGTAAAAATTCGGGGGTTGACCGAATTTAGGATTTATTATTACGCATTTTTTTTTCCGGAAAATGTATAGGATCGATTTCATGTATAGAATCGATACCGGAATTGTAATTTAAATTTTGTAATTTTAATTACGTTGGTTCGATGTTGAGACGATCGCCGGAAGACGAAGAAATGACGAGAAGACAAGGGCTTGGGATCGATCACATGATGGTGATCGACCCATGGCCTAGCCGGCGATGGCTAGGCGGCGGCGGCGCTCCTCCCGAGTGTCCGGCCGATCCATCTAGATGGGGATGGCGTGGGATCTCCCAATCCCATGCTATTCCTACAAAAATCTACTTTCCCAATTAATTCGGATTTTTCCTATTTGAGTACTTTCCTTTTGGAAACTCTCATGGATTAGGAAAAGAATTAATTTGAATTAATTTTATTTTCTATTGATTTATTTCCTTCATGGAAATATTCATAGATTAGAAATTTAATTAATTTAGTACTAAATTTATTTTTCCTATTTGATTATTCCTACTCATGGGAATATTCATGGATTAGGAATAAAAATAAATTTAAAAAGTAGTAGTCCTAGTTTATTTTATTTCCTTGTTCTATTATAGATATCTTCTAGAATATTCCAAGTTTTACTTGGATAGATTATTCTAAAGATTTAATAAAGAACTAGATAGGAAAATAAATGAATAAAAATATTAATGATATTTAATTTTATTTTTGATATATTCGATTGACTTAATTTTCGAATTAAGTAACTTTTGGATTAATTGAAAATAAATAGATTTAAATATTAGAGATTAATATTCTCGTCACATGGAGCATTCAAGAAACGAAGACTGAAGACTAGAAGATGCATATGAAGATAAAGCCATGATAGTCGGGAAAAAATAATTTCTCTAGCATTATTTTTTACTATGTGCTATGTGCTTTATTGCTTTCATGCATGCTTATGTGTTTAATTATGCATTAGATAGCGTATCCCTTTGTTATAAAAAGCTAAGTGGGAGAGGGGATGGAAACATTCCCATGGTCTCCATTACTGTTCTCTTGGTGACTCTTATGGACTTTTGAAGTTCGTATAGATGTGTCATTGGAGGAGAATTCTTGTAATTCCTCTTACAAGAAACATTGATCAAGTTTATCAAACAATGCCTAATTTTTCTTTCTGAAACTGACTTCAAGTCGACTCATTCTCACCCCGGGGAGTGGAATGGAGCCAGAGCCACTTGGTCATGTAGAGGACACAAATTAGAGACGTTCGTGCCATTCTTTGATAGATGGGTCGTTTGTCTGCTCGGCTCCCTCATTCGTGAGAGATAGGGTTGTTCGCATGGTGAATCACTGGTTAGAAACTTCGAGTTTCACTTATGATTCTCCGCGTCTTGATTTACGAAAATCGAATTGATCTGGTAATTGGGAGTCAATTATAAAAGTCTCTTAGTGAAGTAAACGTCCACACCACGTGGCTTGCTGCACTGACGGATTTTGGATTAATTGATGTAGACAGTTGTAAGGAATTGTGAAGAGTTGTGAAGTTGTCGTAAACGTCCACACCACGTGGCTTGCGGTAATGTAGCAATTCCAAACGATTCACTTTGGTGCTGAGTAATGGTTTACACTTAGATACGCCTTGTAGTATTCCTCCCCACGAGGTTACGCTATAAGTGATGTATGACCAAAGAAAATCTAATTGCTAAATCATTTGGGTGGGTAAACGTCCACACCACGTGGCTTGCCTTACCTGATGGGATTTTAGATGTGATTAGTAATTTAATGATATTATTTAAGGGAGATAATATCGGATATTAAATTAATTGTTTGTTTAAATGTGCTTATAGGTTTAGAGAATAGCTATGAACCCACTTTTACTCAAGGAGCATAAGCTCACTGGAACCAACTATATTGATTGGAAGAGAAATTTAGACATTGTCCTAACTTCGGAAGAGTACAAGTATGTACTCCATGAAGTGTGCCCTGCCGAGCCCACGGCTGCCTCAACTGATGAGGAAAAACTGGCATATCGGAAGTGGAAAAAGGCTGATGAAATGGCTAGGTGTTATATTTTGGCTTCCATGTCAAATGTACTCCAAACCCAACATGAGCCAATGGACACTGCCTATGATATGATGTTTAACCTCAAGGAGATGTTTGGGGAGCAGGATCGTGCGGCTAGGCAAGAAGCCATGAGAGTCCTTATGTCGACTACTCAGTCTGAAGGAACGCCCGTTGGGGAGCACGTTCTTAAGATGATGAGTTTGTTGAATGAACTTGAGGTCCTAGGAGCTTCTATTGATGCTGAGACGCAAGTCGACATCATACTCCAGTCTCTGGCCCCTAGTTTTGAGCAGTTTCGTATGAGCTATAATATGGGTAAACTATCTTATACTCTTGCGCAACTCCTGACTGAACTAAAGGCGGCAGAGGGGATCTACAAGAAGGGCAAGTCTCAAGCGCTTGTAGCTACCAAGTCCAAAGGCTTTAAGCCTGGTGGAGGTAGGGGCAAGAAAAGGAAGCAAGCCTGGAAACCCAGTGGTGTCAAGAGGACTGCACCACGAGTGGGGGCTGCAAAGCCAAAGGGTAAGTGCTTCCGATGCAACAAGATGGGACACTGGAAGTCTGAATGTCCTCTCAGAGGTACGAATTTTTCTTTAGTCGTAAAAACATAGTCAGCGGTATTATCTACCAGAATTCTGGTGTGTAGATATGGAACCACTGACGGTATGTGCATTTCTTTAAATGCAGGGGTTCCAGAAAACCCGGCGACTTAGAGAAGAAGAGTTCGAGTCTACATGGGCGAAGCTGTTGGGGTAGCAGCGGTTGCAGTGGAAGACATTTATCTGTTTTAAGTTTTCATTTCAGTTATTGCTTATGTACCCCTTTATTCTGAAAAGAACTTCGTTCTGGTTTTCTTTATTAATGGATATTTTATTTCTTTAATCATTGGATGGTTTGGATAAGAAATAATGGTGATATCTATTATGGTACATTAGATAGCAATATGTGAGTGATGAATTCTTAGTCTACCACGATGCAACAAACCGTTATGTATAACTTGTTTTACTTATTAGATGTATTTCTCTTATCAATCATTATACTTGTGAATTCTTGAACTTGGTAGTATCTATTCAAAAGGGATTCAAAAGGTCGAAATTGATT
This sequence comes from Euphrasia confusa, assembly GCA_954870475.1. NCBI lineage: Eukaryota > Viridiplantae > Streptophyta > Magnoliopsida > Lamiales > Orobanchaceae > Euphrasia > Euphrasia confusa. The sequence goes on from CATPAB010000414.1 coordinate 55,651, forward strand.
TGATCAATTATAGTTGGAGGAATGGACCTCCCGACCTAAGAATCAATCTTGAAAGATGATACGACTAAGTTAACCTTTCTGGATAAAGGATGGAATTCGGACAAGTATAGAAAATGATTGATGATTAATGCGGTATGTGTAATTAGAGAAGGTACGAGTTATTCCTTCAAGAATACTCGAAGATGGATTAGACTACTTGTTGTGCCATAAAAGCGGAGTGTTTTCAACACAAAGCCATTATGGGGAACCTTCAAAGTATATCCATTAGAAGCCTGCGACTTGTTCGCGGAGGCTATCACCTATCTAAATAACACATAGCATAGATCAAGGATTGAGATTAAATCTCAAACGACTACACCATACACTGAAGTGTAGACATGGTGTGTCAGGAATAAGAAATGGAATTCTAATAGTAAAAAGACAAGTTTGTTCGGAACTACCTATGTTCTATGGATATTTCTGGACACAACGGCACATTCTATGTGGTTGTAGAATATCCTAGAAGAACAAGTAATTGTATGTTCAATAGTACTACGAACCAGAAGGGTGTTCTCGCCCGGTTCATAGAGGAAAAACTATTAGATGAACTACAATGCCCTAATTGACAAAATACTTTAAAATGAGGAAAGGAAAAGACTGAGAACCAGCCTGACCGAGTAGTAGTACACCACTAACTGCACCTAATGTTGTTACTGTTACACACCGGGACGCCATTGCAGTGGGAGGTTGTTAAGCAACTAGAGATGTTCATAAGACTGGAGGAGTTTTGAACTCTGGATCCAGTATACATGAAATCGATCCCTAGGTCTGCATAGGATTAGCAAAGAAGGTGTGTTAGAGACGTAACGGAAACAAAGGTGGTGTTTCTCGGAATTTTGTGTAGATAACACTTTATCATTGGCAACAATGTAAAATGTTGTCAGACATAAAATAGAGGTTGTCTAAATAAATCAAGGTATAAGATTAAGATGAAGTTGGATCATGTTCTTAGAAATCTTTCGATCTCTGGATAAGGACATTTGTACTTCTCTTAAGATGTCTTATACGATTATGGTTTGTTTTTAAACATGCACAATTCTGAGAAAGGTTATTGCCTTTCGGGAACAGAATACATCTATCTAAAGGTATGTGTTCGAACACATGAAGGAGATAGATGATGACAAAGCAGTTTCCTATACTTCAAGTATGGAAAGCTCTATAGATGCAATGTTGTAAAACAAGAACCTGATATCAACTATGCGGTTTGCGTAGTGGGAGGATATCAAAGTAATCTGGATAAGGGATGTTCGAATGCTGCAAGAGTACCTTCATAGTACTGGCTTGAGCAAGACGAAATCTTCTTAGATTACAGATTCTCAGATCCAAAAATCAGAGAAGGACCAGTGAAAGTCGATATCAGGCTATGTGTTCACTTTTAGAAAGAGGTGGAACCTAAGGATGAAAGAGTGATAAGCATGATGCTTCTCGGACTCTATCATAAACCGAATAGCAGCCTCAGAGGCAGCGGAAGTTTTGGTTAGGTTCCGGAATGACCTCTGAACTTGGATATGATTCTTGGTTCACCAAAGGCTATGTACATAGCGGTGCGTGGAGAACTGGAAGAAGTCATAAGTTCGAAAAGTGATGATAACACATAGAGCAAGTACCACCTGATACGAATCATCGTCGAGGGAGACGACGTAGTAGTCACCAAGATAACTTCAGAGCGGCAACCTAGAGTGCTCACTCACATAGTACTCGGAAGTACACCTTAAGCACGTGATGAGTATGGGAACCGGGAGTTTGGAGGAAATGACTAGACCTTAGTACAAGTGGGAGATTGTTGGAGTTGTGTACTTAATGTCTAGATTTAAGTAACGGTAAACTCCCGATCATAGCATTTAATCTATTTAATTAATAAACAATTATTTGCATTTAATTATATGCAAATCATAGTTCTGGATTTTATACGTTGTAGTTAGTATGGTGCTGCATGGGCGCACAGAAGATCATACTATCGGTTACTCGTATTTAATCGAATAGTTGCTCACGACCTAGATGGACACGAACTAATCCATCGGTATAGTCGTTGTGTGAGAGAGAAAATAATTTATCTTAATTATTTTATCACACTTGTACACTTGGTGTATTGGGCGGATCAATTGAGACTCATCAATTAGGATTGCTCGGCGATAATTGATTTGAGACTCGGAGTATTTTATTCTTAATCCCTGAAACAATTGCGGATGTGTATATTTAATATAAGTGACTTTGATTTACCAAAGGAATTAACCGATTTAATTATTGGGTTAATTACCGGTTAAGTTGGGTCACTATATTTTGTATATGGCATGCCGTGAATTCTTGAAGGGGCAGTGTATCCCGGAAGGGTTGATAATATCCCCGAGATGAGTTCATAAGGAATTATTGTGTAAACCTCATGAGTGGATTCGTTCCGCACAATAATTAAGGTTGAATGGTACTAGTCTCGGATTCAAGAGATGAATATAATTTATTGAGCAATAAATAAATTTATTCATGGATATTTAAATCTTAAATACACGGAATAAATAATACTAAGATGGAGAAATATTATTTGATATAATATGGAATAATATTGGGAGTGCAATTTTATTTATATAGTGGAAAATAAATAAAATTAATATTGATAAGAATTAATAGATTTGGGTTGGACCCAATTTAATTTTCAATATTGAAGCCCAATATTTATTCTCCTTATGATCCCCTACGTAGCCTATATAAGCACTACATGGTCTTGACTTTTCATAACTAAGAAAACCTACGGAATTCATAAAGTCTTGAGAGTGAGGAAGATCCATAGGAATCCGATAGATCGTCGCCCACACGACGTTCGGACGAGGTGCAAGGAATACGTAGGAAGATCGCAAGGTCGTCAACCGAATTCGTTTCTCCGTACAACGATTCGAGGTAATAATCAAGAACCCCCTTCTATGATTATTTGTGCGTTGAATAATTGTGATATATACATGAATGCGCGATCCGGGAAAACGACGAACCTCGGGGACGGGGATTCGAGATCCCCGGCGAGGATCGAACGCGACGGTCGAACCCTAGGGTTCGGACCGCCGCGACGCGCGACAAGGGAACGAGCCCCGGCTGGACGCCGGGGCATGGGATCGACTTCGGTCGATCCCCGGGGTGCCACGGGCTGGTGCCGTGGCGGACCCCAGCCCCCCTCGTCGGAGGCGCGTGGCGCGAGGAGTCCTCGGCTGGAGCCGAGGGGTGCGATCGATCCTCGGATCGATCGCGGGCAAGCTGCGGGTTCACCCGCAGCGACCCCGTACGTGCTGCGGGTTCGCCCGCAGCGGACGCGTACGGGGCTCGGCCCTCGCGAGCAGCGAGTCACGCGACTCGCTGCGGGGCTGCTACGAGCAGCCCCGGGGATCGCTAGTAGCGATCCCAGCGATCGTCCGTAGACGATCGCGAACCCCTCGTGGGGGTTCGGCTGGGCACACGGGGCCTTCGGGTCTCGATGGCGTTCGGTCGGGCCCCGGCTCGTGAGGTGGTCCGCGTTCGTGGATCCGACTCGTGGGAGAAAATCGGCTGGGGGCGGGCTGCGTGTCTTCGGGCGCGTAGTCTCCAAAGGTCGGACTCCTGCGGATGAGTCGGGGATCCAATCTTCGGTGATCGAGGGTTTTTGATCGGGTTATCGGTTCCGCAATTTTGATAGCCCGGGACATCGAATCCCAGCAGGTTCGTCCCGCGGCGATGCTCTTGTCGAGCCCGGTTCTTCGTGGCGTTCGTGATCGGTTTCCGGCGACGGGTTTTCGGTCGGGGTTATCGGTTCCGCAATTTTTGATACCCCGGGATATCGAATTCCAGCAATTGGTATCAGAGCGTTTGGTTTCGTGTTCATGTATGTGTTCAATTGCGTTCTACCTTGCAGGGATTCCGACTATCATGGTTTAATTAATTGTTAATTATTCGTTTAATTAATTGCTATTTAATTTACCATGATTATTCGTTTATTAAACTCTCGGACATGTCGAGATTCGTTTTGTGTGGATGAATGCTTGTAATAGTAAAAATTCGGGGGTTGACCGAATTTAGGATTTATTATTACGTTCTATGTTTTCCGGAAAGTGTATAGGGTCGATTTCATGTATAGAATCGATACCGGAATTGTAAATTTATTTCTTGTAATTTATTTACGTTGGATCGATGCCGAGACGACCGCCGGAGAACTCGTGTGACGAAGAAGACGAAGAGGACGAAGAACCGGGATCGATCAAACCCCTTGATCGACCCCAATCGATCGACCCAAGAGGAGGGGGCCGATCGCCCTCGGCTAGGGCTGCCGCCGGCGACGGTGGCGGCTGGGCTGGGCGGCGGTGCTCCTCCGGGGGGTGGGCGGTCGAAGGTGGGGGTGGCGTGGGGTCTCCCGATCTCATGCTACTCCTACCTAGATTCACTTTCCTAATTGATTCAAGTTTTCCTACTTTGAGTATTCCTAAGTATGGGAACTCTCATGGAGATAGGAAAAGAATTAATTAATATTATTTATTTCCTTATTCTATTATGGAAGTCTTCTAGAATATTTCAAGTTCTACTTGGAATAGGAATCTAGAGATTTAATAGAATTAGATAGGAAAATAATTAATTAGTAAATTAATTTATTTCTATTTGATTATTCCTATTTTATGGGAATTTTCATGGACATGGAAATTAATTAATCTTGGAAAGTAGAAGAGTCATAATTTATTTTATTTCCTTATTCTATTATAGAAGTCTTCTAGAATTTTCCAAGTTTGACTTGGATAGATTATTCTGGAGATTTAATAGAATTAGATAGGAAAATAAATAAATAAAAATATTAATAATATTTAATTTTATTTTTGATTTATTCGATTGACTTAATTTTTTGAATTAAGTATCTTTTGGATTTATTAAAAATAAATAGATTTAAATATTGGGATTAATATTCTCGTCACATGGAGCATTCAAGAACGAAGACTGAAGACTAGAAGACGCATACGGAGATGGAATAAAGCCATGATAGTCGGAAAAATAATTTTTTTTTAGCATTATTTTGACTATGTGATATGTGCTTTATTGCTTGTATGCATGCTTATGTGTTTAATTATGCATTAGATAGCGTATCCCTTTGTTATAAAAAGCTAAGTGGGAGCGGGGATGGAAACATTCCCATGGTCTCCATTACTGTTCTCTTGGTGACTCTTATGGACTTTTGAAGTTCGTATAGATGTGTCATTGGAGGAGAATTCTTGTAATTCCTCTTACGAGAAACATTGATTAAGTTTATCAAACAATGCCTAATTTGTCTTTCTGAAACTGACTTCAAGTCGACTCATTCTCACCCCGGGGAGTGGAATGGAGCCAAAGCCACTTGGTCATGTGGATGACACAAATTAGAGGCAGTCGTACCATTCTTTGAAAGATGGATCGATTGTCTGCTCGGCTCCCTCATCTAATGAGAGATAGGGTTGTTCGCATGGTGAATCACTGGTTAGAAACTTCGAGTTTCACTTATGATTCTCCGCGTCTTGATTTACAAAATCGAATGCTTCAAGTAATTGGATGTCAATTGTAAAAATCTTTTGGTGTAGTAAACGTCCACACTATCGTGGCTTGCTGCATTGAATGGGATTTTGGAACGATTGATGTAGACAGTTATAGAAGGGAGTGAAGGAAACGTAGGTTAACGTAAACGTCCACACTATCGTGGCTTGCGGTAACATGCGAATCTTAAACAAACTTCTTAGTACTGAGTAATGGTTTACACTTAGGTACGCTCTATAGTATTCTTCCCATCGAAGTAACGCTATAGTGATGTACGACCAAAGCAAATCTAATTGCTAAATCATTTGGATGGGTAAACGTCCACACTATCGTGGCTTGCCTTATCTGATGGGATTTTAGATGTAATTAGTAATTTAATGATATTATTTGAGGGAGATAATATCGGATATTAAATTGATTGTTTGTTTAAATGTGCTTATAGGTTTAGAGAATAGCTATGAATCCACTTTCTATGATACTCAAGGAGCATAAGCTCACTGGCCCCAACTATATTGATTGGAAGAGAAATTTAGACATTGTCCTAACTTCGGAGGAGTACAAGTTTGTACTCCATGAAGTGTGCCCTGCTGAGCCCACGGCTGCCTCAACTGATGAGGAAAAACTGACATATCGGAAGTGGAAAAAGGCTGATGAAATGGCTAGGTGTTATATTTTGGCTTCCATGTCAAATGTACTCCAAACCCAACATGAGTCGATGGACACTGCCTATGATATGATGTTTAACCTCAAGGAGATGTTTGGGGAGCAATATCGTGCGGCAAGGCAAGAAGCCATGAGAGTCCTCATGTCGACTACTCAATCTGAAGGAACGCCCGTTGGGGAGCACGTTCTTAAGATGATGAGTTTGTTGAATGAACTTGAGGTCCTAGGAGCTTCTATTGATGCTGAGACGCAAGTCGACATCATACTCCAGTCTCTGGCCCCTAGTTTTGAGCAGTTTCGTATGAGCTATAATATGGGTAAACTATCTTATACTCTTGCGCAACTCCTGACTGAACTAAAGGCGGCAGAGGGGATCTACAAGAAGGGCAAGTCTCAAGCGCTTGTAGCTACCAAGTCCAAAGGCTTTAAGCCTTGTGGAGGTAGGGGCAAGAAAAGGAAGCAAGCCCGGAAACCCAGTGGTGTCAAGAGGACTGTACCACGAGTGGGGGCTGCAAAGCCAAAGGGTAAGTGCTTCCGATGCAACAAGATGGGACACTGGAAGTCTGAATATCCTCTCAAAGGGGTTCCAGAAAACCCGGCGACTTAGAGAGGAAGAGTTCGAGTCTACACGGGCAAAGCTGTAGAGGAGGCAGCGGTTGCGGTGGAAGACATTTATCTGCTTTAGTAGTTAAATAGGATTTCTTTTCAAAGTTATTGCTTTATGTACCCCTTTATTTTAGAAAGAACGTTTTGTTCTGGATTTCTATTATTTATGAATGGATATTTTATTTCTTTAATCATTGGATGATTTTGATAAGAAATAATGGCATTATCTATTCTGGTACATTAGATAGCAATATATGAATGATAGATCCTAAGTCTACCCCAATTGCAACGAACCGTTCTATAAACTTGTTTTACTTATTAGATATTTCTTTATCATTATACTTGTGAAATCTTATACTTAGTAGTATTTTCAAATGAGATTCAAATGGTCGAAATTGATGTGATCAATTATAGTTGAAGGAATGGACCTTCCGACCTAAGGATTGAATTTGGAGGATAATACGTCTAAGCAAACCTTTCTTGAAAAAGGATAGAATTCAAACAAGTATTGGAAATGATTAGATATGCAGACATATGTGTATATTAGAAAGGCACGAGTGATTCTTTCAAGAATACTCAAATGGTGGATTAGAATACTTGATGTGCCATAAAAGCAAAGTGTTTTGACTAGTCAATGGACACAAAGCGATTATGGGGAACCATCAAAGTATATCCATTAGGAGCCTGCGACTCGGTCGCGAAGGCCATCACCTATCTGAATAACACATAGCATAATCAAAGATTGGGTTTCAATCCCAAAGGGCCGCACCTTACACTTACGTGTAAAAATAGTGCATTGGAAAGAAATGGAAATCTGATAGTAAAAAGACAAGTTGTTCGGAACTACCTATGTTCTATGGATATTCCTAGATACAACGACATTGAATATTGTTGTAGGATATCCTAGATGAACGAAGTATTGTGTGTTCTATAGTACTACGAACCAGAGGGACGTCTCTCGTCCGGTTCATAGAGGAAGACTATTAGATGGACCACAAAGCCTAAATTGACGTAATACCTTGAAATGAGAAGAAGGACCAAAAGACTAGGAACCAGCCAAACCGAGTAGAAGTGCACCACATACTGCACCTATTGTTATACACCGGGACGCCATTGCAGTGGGAGGTTGTCGGACAACCAGAGATATTCATAAGGCTAGAGGAGTTCGGACTCTGGATCTAATAAAGATGAAATCGACCCCTTGCTCTGCATAAGGGCGGTACTAGATCTAAATGTGCCTGCTTGGAACAATAAGGATTATTGTTAAGAGGCTAGATCATTTAGAGTACAAGCTTAGTAAATCCATTTATGGATTGAAATAAAGCTATGAATCGTGGAACTTGCGAATTGATGGGATAGTCCATTTGATGGATTCATCAAAAGGCATAGACGAAAGGTGTATTGAAGACGTAATGGAAACAAGGTGGTGTTTCTCGGAGATTTTATGTAGATAACTTTTCGTCATTGGCAACAATGTAAAAATGCTGTCAGACATAAAATAATGGTTGTCTAAATAAATCGAGATATGAGATTAAGAAGAAGTTAGAACATGTTCTTAAGATCTTGTGATCTAGAGATAAGAACATTGTACTTCTCCTAGATATCTTGTACGATTAAGGTTTGTTTTAACATGCATACTTCTGAGAAAGGTTATTGCCTTTCAGGGACAGAATAAACATCTATCTAAAGGTTATGTGTTCGAACACATGAAGGAGATAGATGAGGACAAAGCAGTTTCCTATACTTCAAGTATGGAAAGCTTTATAGATGCAATGTTGTAAAACAAGAACCTGATATCAACTATGCGGTTTGCGTAGTGGGAGGATATCAAAGTAATCTGGATAAGGGATGTTCGAATGCTGCAAGAGTACTTTCATAGTACTGGCTTACAGAGCAAGACGAAATCTTCTTAGATTACAGATTCTCAGATCCAAAAATCAGAGAAAGGACCAGTGAAAGTCGATATCAGGCTATGTGTTCACTTTTAGAAAGAGGTGGAACCATGAAGTGAAAGAGTGATAAGCGGGACGCTTCTCAGACTCTCTCATAACCGAATAGCAGCCTCAGAGGCAGCGGAAGTTTTGGTTAGGTTCCAGGATAACCTCTTGACTTGGATATGACTCTTAGTTTACCAAAGGCTATTGGATAGCGGTGCACGGTGAACTAGAAGAGGTCATAAGTCAAAAGTGATGTTAACACATAGAGCAAGTACCACCTGATACGAGTCATCGTCAGGAGAAACGACGTAGTAGTCACCAAGATAACTTCAGAGCGGCAACCTAGATTGCTCATTCACATAGTACTTCTCGGAAGTACACTTTAAAGCACGTGATGAGTATGGGAACCGGGAGTTTGGAGGAAATGACTAGACCTTAGTACAAGTGGGAGATTGTTGGAGTTGTGTACTTAATGTCTAGATTTAAGTAACGGTAAACTCCCGATCATAGCATTTAATATATTAAATTAATAAACAATTGTTTGCTTTTAATTATTATTAATTAAATATATGCAAAATCATAGTCCTAGATTCTATACGTTGTAGTTAGTATGGTGTGCGACGTCACACAGAAGATCATACTATCGGTTACTCGTATTTAATCAAACAGTGGCTCACGACCTAGATGGACCCGGACCAATCCATCGGTATAGTCGTTGTGTGAGAGAGAAAATAATTTGTCTTAATTATTTTATCACACTTGTACACTTGGTGTATTGAGCGGATCGTTGAGATTCATCGATTAGGATTGCCGGCGATAATCGATTCGAGTCTCAGTGTGTTTTATTCTTAATCCCCGATATTGTTGCGGGTGTGTATATTCAATATAAGTGACTTTGATTTACCAAAGGAATTAACCGATTTAATTATTGGGTTAATTACCGGTTAAGTTGGGTCACTATATTTTATATATGGCATGCCGTGAATGATTGACCGGACAGTGTATCCCGGAAGGGTTGATAATATCCCCGAGATGAGTTCATAAGGAATTATTGTGTAAACCTCATGAGTGGATTCGTTCCGCACAATAATTAAGGTTGAATGGTACTAGTCTCGGATTAAAGAGATGAATAAATTAATTAGCAATAAATTAATTTTATTCATGGATATTTAAATCTTAAATACACGGAATAAATAATACTACCGGAGAAATATTATTTGATATAATATGGTTTAATATTGGGAGTGCAATTAATTTATATAGTGGAAAATAAATTAATTAATATTAATGGGAGATTAATAGATTTGGGCTTGGGCTCAATTTAATCATTAATATTGGAAGCCCAATATTCCACCTCCTTTAGATCCCCTACGTAGCCTATAAAAGCACTACATGGTCTTCACTTTTAAAAAAAGAGACAAGAATATCAATACTTGATAGTTCTAGAGAGTTGAAGAGGATCCATAAGCTTGGAGGATCGTCGCCCACCCGACGTTCAAGCTAGTGCAAGGAATACGTGGGAAGATCGTAAGGTCATCAACTTAGATTCGTTTCTCCGCACAACGAATTAAAAGGTAAAATCATATACTCTCTTCTATGATTTTATGTGAATTGATTGTGATACATACATGAATGCACGATCCGGGAAAAACTTCGAGACCGGGATACGGGGATTCGAGATCCCCGTCGGGATCGAGAAGGGGCGGCCGAACCCTAGGGTTCAACCGCCGGTTGCGCGCGGACGAGGGAGCCCCGGCTGGACCGCCGGGGCATGCGATCGACGTGAAGTCGATCGCGGGGAGGTTCGCCGTGGGCTGGTGCCACGGCGGGTGAACCCCCCCCAGCCGCCTCGCCCGGCGGCGTGCAAAGGAGGAGCCCCGGCTGGAGCCGGGGCAGGCGATCGATCACGCGATCGATCGCCGGGGTGAACCGCGGCTATTGCCGCGGTGGTCAGCTGGGAGCTGACCGCCCCTCCTGGCGGTGGCGGTGAGTCGCCGGACCCACCGCCGGGGGCTGCCCCATGCAGCCCCAGCGATCGCCATGCACGGCGATCGCGAACCCCGCGGATGGGGTTCGGCTAGGGTTTAGCCGCGGGTTCGTCCCGCGGCGATGCTCTTGTCGAGCCCGGTTCTTCGTGGCGTTCGTGCTCGGTTTCCGGCGACGGGTTTTCGGTCGGGGTTATCGGTTCCGCAATTTTTGATACCCCGGGATATCGAATTCCAGCACAGCTGACCCGCGATCGATCCGAGGATCGATCGCACCCCTCGGCTCCAGCCGAGGGTTCCCGTAGCCGCGCCTCCCGGCGGTCCGAACCCTAGGGTTCGGCCGCCCCTCTCGATCCCGACGGGGATCTCGAATCCCCGTATCCCGGTCTCGACGTTTTCCCGGATCGTATGTTCATGTATGCATCACAATTAAATTTGAACATAAAATCACACAAGGAGTTTATGATCATACCTTTGATTCGTTGTGCGGAGAAACGAAATCAATCGAAAACCTTTGAATCTTCCCACGTATTCCTTGCACTTCGTTCGAACGTCAGGTGGGCGACGATCTATCGAACTCCTATGGATCTCCTTCAACTCTCTAGAATATCAAGTATGATAATCCTTGTCTTATGATTTATGAAGGCCATGTAGTGCTTTTATAGGCTACGTAGGGGATCTAAAGGAGGTGGAATATTGGGCTTCCAATATTGAAGATTAAATTGAGCCCACTGCCCAAGTCCATTAATCCTTATCAATATTAATTAATTTATTTTCCACTATATAAATTAATTGCACTCCCAATATTAAACCGTATTATATCAAATAATATTTCTCCGGTAGTATTATTTATTCCGTGTATTTAAGATTTAAATATCCATGAATAAAATTAATTTATTGCTAATTAATTTATTCATCTCTTTAATCCGAGACTAGTACCATTCATCCTTAATTATTGTGCGGAACGAATCCACTCATGAGGTTTACACAATAATTCCTTATGAACTCATCTCGGGGATATTATCAACCCTTCCGGGATACACTGTCCGGTCAATTATTCACGGCATGCCATATATGAAATATAGTGACCCAACTTAACCGGTAATTAACCCAATAATTAAATCGGTTAATTCCTTTGGTAAATCAAAGTCACTTATATTAAATATACACACCCGCAATAATATCGGGGATTAAGAATAAAATACACTGAGACTCGAATCGATTATCGCCGGCAATCCTAATCGATGAATCTCAACGATCCGCTCAATACACCAAGTGTACAAGTGTGATAAAATAATTAAGACAAATTATTTTCTCTCTCACACAACGACTATACCGATGGATTGGTCCGGGTCCATCTAGGTCGTGAGCCACTGTTTGATTAAATACGAGTAACCGATAGTATGATCTTCTGTGTGACGTCGCACACCATACTAACTACAACGTATAGAATCTAGGACTATGATTTGCATATATTTAATTAACAATAATTAAAAGCAAACGACTGTTTATTAATTTAATAGATTAAATGCTATGACCGGGAGTTTACCGTTACTTAAATCTAGACATTAAGTACACAACTCCAACAATCTCCCACTTGTACTAAGGTCTAGTCATTTCCTCCAAACTCCCGGTTCCCATACTCATCACGTGCTTTAAAGTGTACTTCCGAGAAGTACTATGTGAGTGAGCAATCTAGGTTGCCGCTCTGAAGTTATCTTGGTGACTACTACGTCGTCTCCCTCGACGATGATTCGTATCAGGTGGTACTTGCACTATGTGTTATCATCACTTTTGACTTATGACCTCTTCCATTTCACTTTGCACCGCTATCCAATAGCCTTTGGTAAACTAAGAGTCATATCCAAGTCAAGAGGTAATTCCGGAACCTAACCAAAACTTCCGCTGCCTCTGAGGCTGCTATTCGGTTATGAGAGAGTCTGAGAAGCGTCCCGCTTATCACTCTTTCACTTCATGGTTCCACCTCTTTCTAAAAGTGAACACATAGCCTGATATCGACTTTCACTGGTCCTTCTCTGATTTTTGGATCTGAGAATCTGTAATCTAAGAAGACTTCGTCTTGCTCTGTAAGCCAGTACTATGAAAGTACTCTTACAGCATTCGAACATTCCTTATCCAGATTACTTTGATATCCTCCCACTACGCACACCGCATAGTTGATATCAGGTTCTTGTTTTCCAACAATGCATTTAAGCTTTCCACACAAAATGTAGGAAACTGCTTTTGTCTTCATCTATCTCCTTCATGTGTTCAAAACACATATCCTTTAGATAGATGTATATTCTGTCTCTGAAAGGCAATAACCTTTCTCAGAAGTATGCATGTTTAAAACAAACCATAATCGTATAAGATGTCTAGGAAAAGTACAATGTTCTTATCTCTAGATCATAAGATCTTAAGAACATGCTCTAACTTCTTCTCAATCTTATATCTTGATTTATTTAGACAACCATCATTTTATGTCTGACAATATTTTTACATTGTTGCCAATGACAAAATGTTATCTACATAAAATCTCCGAGAAACACCACCTTGTTTCTATTATGTCTCTAATACACCTTTCGTTTTTGCCTTTTGATGAATCCATCAAATGGACTTTCTCATCAATTCGCAAGTTCCACGATTTATAGCTTTGTTACTATCCATAAATGGATTTACTAAGCTTGTACTCTAAATGATCTAGCTTCTTAACAATAAACCTTATTGTTATCCAAGAAAGCTCATTTAGATCTAGTACCACCCTTATGCAGAGCTAGGGATCGATTTCATGTCTACTAGATCCAGAGTCCGAACTCTTCTAGTCTTATGAATATCTCTGGTTGTCCAACAACCTCCCACTGCAATGGTGTCCCGGTGTATAACAGTAATAACAATAGGTGCAGTATGTGGTGTACTTCTACTCGGTTTGGCTGGTTCCCAGTCTTTTGTCCTTTTTCTCATTTCAAGGTATTATGTCAGTTCAGGCTTTGTGGTTCATCTAATAGTCTTCCTCTATAAACCGGACGAGACGTCCCTCTGGTTCATAGTACTATAGAACACACAACATTTTGTTCATCTGGGATATCCTACAACCACAATGAATATGCCGTTGTATCCAGGAATATCCATAGAACATAGGTGGTTCCGAACAACTTGTTCTTTTACTATTAGATTTCCATTTCTTATTTACAACGCACCATCTCTACACGTAAGTGTATGGCGCGGCCCTTTGGAATTGAATCCCAATCTTTGATTATGCCATGTGTTATTTAGATAAGTGATGGCCTCCGCGACCGAGTCGCAGGCTCCTAATGGATATACTTTGATGGTTCCCCATAATAGCTTTGTGTCCATTGACTAGTCAAAACACTTTGCTTTTATGGCACATTAAGTATTCTAATCCATTACCGAGTATTCTTTAGAGAATTACTCGTACCTTTCTACTTTACACATATGTCTGCATATCTAATCATTTCCAATACTTGTCTGAATTCTATCCTTTATCCAGAAAGGTTTGCTTAGACGTATTATCCTCCAAATTCAATCCTTAGGTCGGAAGGTCCATTCCTTCAACTTTAATTGATCAAATCAATTTCGACCATTTGAATCTTATTTGAAAATACTACTAAGTATAAGAATTCACAAGTATAATGATTAATAAAGAAATATCTAATAAGTAAAACAAGTTATAGAACGGTTCGTTGCATCGTGGTGGACTTAGGATCTATCATTCACATATTGCTATCTAATGTACCAGAATAGATAATGCCCATTATTTCTTATCAAAATCATCCAATGATTAAAGAAATAAAATATCCATTCATAGAAATCCAGAACAAAACGTTCTTTCTAAATTAAAGGCTACATAATGCAATAATCTTAAAATGAAATCCTATTTAACTACTAAAGTAGATAAATGTCTTCCACTGCAACAGCTGCCTCCTCCACAGCTTTTGCCCGTGTAGACTCGAACTCTTCTTCTCTAAGTCGCCGGGTTTTCTGGAACCCCTGCATTCAAAATGCACATACCGTCAGTGGTTCCATATCTACACACCAGAATTTCTGGTAGATAATACCGCTGACTATGTTTTTACGACTATAGAAAAATTCGTACCTCTGAGAGGACATTCAGACTTCCAGTGTCCAGACTTGTTGCATCGGAAGCACTTGCCCTTTGGCTTTGCAGCCCCCACTCGTGGTATAGTCTTCTTGACACCACTGGGTTTCCAGGCTTGCTTCCTCCTCTTGCCCCTACCTCCACCAGGCTTAAAGCCTTTGGACTTGGTAGCTACAAGCGCTAGAGACTTGCCCTTCTTGTAGATCCCCTCTGCCGCCTTCAGTTCAGTCAGGAGTTGCGCAAGAGAATAAGATAGTTTACCCATATTATAACTCATGCGAAACTGCTCAAAACTAGGGGTCAGAGACTGGAGTATGATGTCGACTTGCGTCTCAGCATCAATTTGAGCTCCTAGGATCTCAAGCTCATTCAACAGACCCATCATCTTAAGAACGTGCTCCCCTACGGCCGTTCCTTCAGACTGAGTAGTTGTCATGAGGACTCTCATGGCTTCTTGCCTTGCCGCACGATCTTGCTCCCCAAACATCTCCTTGAGGTTAAACATCATATCATAGGCAGTGTCCATCGACTCATGTTGGGTTTGGAGTACATTTGACATGGAAGCCAAAATATAACACCTAGCCATTTCATCAGCCTTTTTCCACTTCCGATATGTCAGTTTTTCCTCATCAGTTGAGGCAGCCGTGGGCTCAGCAGGGCACACTTCATGGAGTACAAACTTGTACTCCTCCGAAGTCAGGACAATGTCTAAATTTCTCTTCCAATCAATATAGTTGGGGCCAGTGAGCTTATGCTCCTTAAGTATCATAGAAAGTGGGTTCATAGCTATTCTCTAAACCTATAAGCACATTTAAACAAACAATCAATTTAATATCCGATATTATCTCCCTCAAATAATATCATTAAATCACTAATTACATCTAAAATCCCATCAGATAAGGCAAGCCACGATAGTGTGGACGTTTACCCATCCAAATGATTTAGCAATTAGATTTGCTTTGGTCGTACATCACTATAGCGTTACTTCGATGGGAAGAATACTATAGAGCGTACCTAAGTGTAAACCATTACTCAGTACTAAGAAGTTTGTTTAAGATTCGCATGTTACCGCAAGCCACGATAGTGTGGACGTTTACGTTAACCTACGTTTCCTTCACTCCCTTCTATAACTGTCTACATCAATCGTTCCAAAATCCCATTCAATGCAGCAAGCCACGATAGTGTGGACGTTTACTACACCAAAAGATTTTTACAATTGACATCCAATTACTTGAAGCATTCGATTTTGTAAATCAAGACGCGGAGAATCATAAGTGAAACTCGAAGTTTCTAACCAGTGATTCACCATGCGAACAACCCTATCTCTCATAAATGAGGGAGCCGAGCAGACAAACACTCCATCTTCAAAAGAATGGTACGAATGTCTCTAATTTGTGTCATCCACATGACCAAGTGGCTTTGGCTCCATTCCACTCCCCGGGGTGAGAATGAGTCGACTTGAAGTCAGTTTCAGAAAGACAAATTAGGCATTGTTTGATAAACATAATCAATGTCTCTTGTAAAAGGAATTACAAGAATTCTCCTCCAATGACACATCTATACGAACTTCGAAAGTCCATAAGAGTCACCAAGAGAATAGTAATGGAGACCATGGGAATGTTTCCATCCCCTCTCCCACTTAGCTTTTTATAACAAAGGGATATGCTATCTAATGCATAATTAAACACATAAGCATACATACAAGCAATAAAGCACATAGCACATAGTCAAAATAAGCTAGAAAATTATTTTCCGACTATCATGGCTTTATTCCATCTCTGTATGCGTCTTCTAGTCTTCAGTCTTCGTTCTTGAATGCTCCATGTGACGAGAATATTAATTCCAATATTTAAATCTATTTATTTTTAATGAATCCAAAAGATACTCAATTCGAAAATTAAGTCAATTGAATAAATCAAAAATAAAATTAAATATTATTAATATTTTTATTTATTTATTTTCCTATCTAATTCTATTAAATCTCTTAGAATAATCTATCCAAGTAAACTTAGAATATTCTAGAAGACTTCTATAATAGAATAAGGAAATAAAATAAATTAGGACTCTTCAACTTTCCAAGATTAATTAGTTTCCATTACTATGAAAATTCCCATAAAATAGGAATAATCAATTAGGAAATAAATCAATCCTAAATTAACTTTTATTCCTTTCCAATTCTATTAAATCTCTAGGATCCTATTCCAAGTAGAACTCGGAATACTCTAGAAGACTTCCATAATAGAATAAGGAATAAAATTAATTCCAATTAATTCTTTTCCTAATCCATGAGAATTCCCAAAAAAAGAAAAACTCAATTAGGAAAACCGAATCAATTAGGTAAGTAGAATCTTGGTAGGAGTAGGAGTAGCATGGGTTGGGGATCCCCGCACCACCCCCACCTTCGACCACCACCAACGCCGGGCACCACCGCCGCCGCCCCCTAGCCACGCGCCACCACCACCGGTGGCCGGCGTGGCCGGAAACCCTAGCGGGCAGCCCCTTGGCGTGGGGTCGATCGATCCTCATGGGGATCGATCATGGGGATGATCGACCCCCCCGGTTTTTCGTCCTCTTCGTCTTCTTCGTCACATGAGTTCTCCGGCGGTCGTCTCGGCATCGATCCAACGTAAATAAATTACAAGAAATAAATTTACAGTTCCGGTATCGATTCTATACATGAAATCGACCCTATACACTTTCCGGAAAACATAGAACAATAATAATAAATCTAAATTCGGTCAACCCCCGAATTTTTACTATTACAAGCATTCATCCACACAAAACGAGTCTCGACATGTCCGAGAGTTTAATAAACGAACAATCATGGTAAATTAAATAGCAATTAATTAAACGAATAATTAACAATTAATTAAACCATGATAGTCGGAATCCCTGCAAGGTAGAACACAATTGAACACATACATGAACACGAAACCAAACGCTCTGATACCAATTGCTGGAATTCGATATCCCGGGCCATTAAAATTTGCGGAAAATAATAACCCGACCGAAATCCTCGATCGCCGGAGATCCGACCACGAACCACCGTACGACCCGAGGCTCGACCAAGCACCGCACGGGCGAACCCGCGCGCCCAGCCGAGCCCCCGCACGGGGCTCGCGATCATCTCGCGATGATCGCTGGGATCGCTCGTAGCGATCCCCGGGCTCACGACCTAGATGGACCCGGACCAATCCATCGCATTTAATCTATTAAACCCCTTGGAGTTGTGTACTTAATGTCTAGATTTAAGTAACGGTAAACTCCCGATCATAGCATTTAATCTATTAAATTAATAAACAATTGTTTGCTTTTAATTATTATTAATTAAATATATGCAAAATCATAGTCCTAGATTCTATACGTTGTAGTTAGTATGGTGTGCGACGTCACACAGAAGATCATACTATCGGTTACTCGTATTTAATCAAACAGTGGCTCACGACCTAGATGGACCCGGACCAATCCATCGGTATAGTCGTTGTGTGAGAGAGAAAATAATTTGTCTTAATTATTTTATCACACTTGTACACTTGGTGTATTGAGCGGATCGTTGAGATTCATCGATTAGGATTGCCGGCGATAATCGATTCGAGTCTCAGTGTATTTTATTCTTAATCCCCGATATTGTTGCGGGTGTGTATATTAAATATAAGTGACTTTGATTTACCAAAGGAATTAACCGATTTAATTATTGGGTTAATTACCGGTTAAGTTGGGTCACTATATTTTATATATGGCATGCCGTGAATGATTGACCGGACAGTGTATCCCGGAAGGGTTGATAATATCCCCGAGATGAGTTCATAAGGAATTATTGTGTAAACCTCATGAGTGGATTCGTTCCGCACAATAATTAAGGTTGAATGGTACTAGTCTCGGATTAAAGAGATGAATAAATTAATTAGCAATAAATTAATTTTATTCATGGATATTTAAATCTTAAATACACGGAATAAATAATACTACCGGAGAAATATTATTTGATATAATATGGTTTAATATTGGGAGTGCAATTAATTTATATAGTGGAAAATAAATTAATTAATATTAATGGGAGATTAATAGATTTGGGCTTGGGCTCAATTTAATCATTAATATTGGAAGCCCAATATTCCACCTCCTTTAGATCCCTACGTAGCCTATAAAAGCACTACATGGTCTTCACTTTTAAAAAAAGAGACAAGAATATTAATACTTGATAGTTCTAGAGAGTTGAAGAGGATCCATAAGCTTGGAGGATCGTCGCCCACCCGACGTTCAAGCTAGTGCAAGGAATACGTGGGAAGATCGTAAGGTCATCAACTTAGATTCGTTTCTCCGCACAACGAATTAAAAGGTAAAATCATATACTCTCTTCTATGATTTTATGTGAATTGATTGTGATACATACATGAATGCACGATCCGGGAAAAACTTCGAGACCGGGATACGGGGATTCGAGATCCCCGTCGGGATCGAGAAGGGGCGGCCGAACCCTAGGGTTCGACCGCCGGTTGCGCGCGGACGAGGGAGCCCCGGCTGGACCGCCGGGGCATGCGATCGACGTGAAGTCGATCGCGGGGAGGTTCGCCGTGGGCTGGTGCCACGGCGGGTGAACCCCCCCCCCAGCCGCCTCGCCCGGCGGCGTGCAAAGGAGGAGCCCCGGCTGGAGCCGGGGCAGGCGATCGATCACGCGATCGATCGCCGGGGTGAACCGCGGCTATTGCCGCGGTGGTCAGCTGGGAGCTGACCGCCCCTCCTGGCGGTGGCGGTGAGTCGCCGGACCCACCGCCGGGGGCTGCCCCATGCAGCCCCAGCGATCGCCATGCACGGCGATCGCGAACCCCGCGGATGGGGTTCGGCTAGGGTTTAGCCGCGGGTTCGTCCCGCGGCGATGCTCTTGTCGAGCCCGGTTCTTCGTGGCGTTCGTGATCGGTTTCCGGCGACGGGTTTTCGGTCGGGGTTATCGGTTCCGCAATTTTTGATACCCCGGGATATCGAATTCCAGCACAGCTGACCCGCGATCGATCCGAGGATCGATCGCACCCCTCGGCTCCAGCCGAGGGTTCCCGTAGCCGCGCCTCCCGGCGGTCCGAACCCTAGGGTTCGGCCGCCCCTCTCGATCCCGACGGGGATCTCGAATCCCCGTATCCCGGTCTCGACGTTTTCCCGGATCGTATGTTCATGTATGCATCACAATTAAATTTGAACATAAAATCACACAAGGAGTTTATGATCATACCTTTGATTCGTTGTGCGGAGAAACGAAATCAATCGAAAACCTTTGAATCTTCCCACGTATTCCTTGCACTTCTTTCGAACGTCGGGTGGGCGACGATCTATCGAACTCCTATGGATCTCCTTCAACTCTCTAGAATATCAAGTATGATAATCCTTGTCTTATGATTTATGAAGGCCATGTAGTGCTTTTATAGGCTACGTAGGGGATCTAAAGGAGGTGGAATATTGGGCTTCCAATATTGAAGATTAAATTGAGCCCACTGCCCAAGTCCATTAATCCTTATCAATATTAATTAATTTATTTTCCACTATATAAATTAATTGCACTCCCAATATTAAACCATATTATATCAAATAATATTTCTCCGGTAGTATTATTTATTCCGTGTATTTAAGATTTAAATATCCATGAATAAAATTAATTTATTGCTAATTAATTTATTCATCTCTTTAATCCGAGACTAGTACCATTCATCCTTAATTATTGTGCGGAACGAATCCACTCATGAGGTTTACACAATAATTCCTTATGAACTCATCTCGGGGATATTATCAACCCTTCCGGGATACACTGTCCGGTCAATTATTCACGGCATGCCATATATGAAATATAGTGACCCAACTTAACCGGTAATTAACCCAATAATTAAATCGGTTAATTCCTTTGGTAAATCAAAGTCACTTATATTAAATATACACACCCGCAATAATATCGGGGATTAAGAATAAAATACACTGAGACTCGAATCGATTATCGCCGGCAATCCTAATCGATGAATCTCAACGATCCGCTCAATACACCAAGTGTACAAGTGTGATAAAATAATTAAGACAAATTATTTTCTCTCTCACACAACGACTATACCGATGGATTGGTCCGGGTCCATCTAGGTCGTGAGCCACTGTTTGATTAAATACGAGTAACCGATAGTATGATCTTCTGTGTGACGTCGCACACCATACTAACTACAACGTATAGAATCTAGGACTATGATTTGCATATATTTAATTAACAATAATTAAAAGCAAACGACTGTTTATTAATTTAATAGATTAAATGCTATGACCGGGAGTTTACCGTTACTTAAATCTAGACATTATGTACACAACTCCAACACTTGGAGAAGCACAGTACATATTGGGCATCAAGATCTGTCGGAACAAATCGAAAAGGATGCTTTGACTTAGTCAAGCAAACTATATTGATAAGGTGCTTGACAGGTTCAGAATGAAAGACGCCAAGAAGGTCTCATTCCAATGACTCATGGTACATCTCTGAGCAAGAGGCAGTGCCCTTCGGGACCTGATGAGCAAAGGAAGATGGAAAACATTCCTTATGCTTCGGCAATAGGGTTTATAATGTACGCCATGATATGTACACGACTGGATGTATCGTATGCTTTGAGCATGACGATTCGGTTTCAAGGAAACCCAGGTGAGGCGCATTAGACTGCGGCCAAGAATATTCTTATGTACCTTAGATGGATTAAAGAATATTTTGTTGTCTTTGGAAGACAAAAAGAGTTGATATTAACAAGCTGTTTGAATGCTAACTTCAAAACAGACTAAGATAATTTCCGATTTTAATATGGTTATATCTTTTGTCTGGTTAGAGGTGAAATTTGCTGGAATAGTTCCATGCAATGCAATATAGCTGATTAAAATACAGAAGCTGAGCACAGTATTGCATTGGATGCAGTAATGTTAGTAGTTAAGATTTGAAAGTTCTTGAATGAACTAGGTGGCGTAACTAGCTCAGCCCATCCGATAGTTCTCTATTTATAATAGAGTTATCGCGCAAACCAATGAGTAGGGATGTCAATCCAACTCGAAACGGTGGTCTAGCCCGAAGCCCGCCCGAAAAAATGTAGGGTTAGGGCCTAATATTTTCGACCCGAAAAAATTTCAGCCCGATCAGCCCGAACCGAAATAACCCGATAGCCCGAGTGGGCTAGCCCGATAAACCGTGGGCGCCCGACAACCCGATGTATTTAAATATATTATAATTCATTTTATTTATTTATAGAAATATTTTGAATAAATAAAATAATATATTCAAATAAAAGAAAATTATCAACTAAAATTACAATTTTAAATATTATTGAATGAATATTTGATAATTTTGGCAATTTAAATATTAGAATTATAATAATAATTATTAAATATTAATATTTTATTAATATTAAATTTAATTTGGTATTAAAATTATTTTTTTATTATATAATATTATTTTTTCCGGCCCGACGGGCTAGCCCGAGACCGAAGATTTTAGGGTTAGGGCTACAAATTTACAGCCCAAAAAAATTTCATCCCGATCAGCCCGAACCGAAGTAACCCGATAGCCAGAGTGGGCTGGCCCGAAACCGAGTGGGCTGGCCCGATTGACATCCCTACCAATGAGCTAGGAAGCACCACAAGTCTATAACTGGTGCTCAGGAAGTTCCACATTATTTGGGAGATAGTTTTGTGGAGACATCGAGATAATAAAGTTGCAACTTTTGGTAAGGTTGCAAACCCGTTTTCTAAACCTCTCCAGCAGTTTAAGCTTGAGGCTTTCACGACTCCAATAGAGATCAGACATCTTAGAGATGGGTTGTGATTTCTATTACTGTATTAGATACTTTTGGAGATTTGGTAAACATTCACTCATATGTATAATACATATTCCTTCATATAAATTTGGTTTAATTTATATGAATTGTCCAATTGATTAAGTGATATCAATTGGGTTATGAGGTCGACTTACCGCATAATGAAGTCCCAATGGTTGAACTGATATACTTGAATCATATAGTTGTTCCTTGTTCGTATAATCGAGTACGGACAAACCGATAATACAATGAACTAGATTGTAATGTGTACTATAGCGCCGCTTCATGTGCTAGTGATGTGGGACATCAAGTACAATTACATAGATATTAGCTGGGAGCTAATGATCGAACAGACCCGACTGGAATAGTATTTAAGATTTCGAGTCATAATACTATTTCATTGACTGTCGAGAAATTTCCTCTGACCTGAGTAGTCCAGAGTGATTCCATTGTGAAATGGTGTACTTTGATACAAGTAAACGCCTTTCGTAAAAGGAGGTTATAAAACTTGTTATTGGGTATATCAGGAAGCAAGTGGGAGAGCTTGGATTGACAAGATGGGATTGTCCTCAATTTTATAATGGGATACATGTCTTACCGGCCACTTGGAGAGTCGAGACTGTGGAAAATACGTGGCCACGTCCAGATTCGTATCATAGTGATAAATCTGGTTTTACAGTCTGTCTCAAAGTCCAAGAAAGGTTTGAACCAATTGAGGATGACTCGAGTCTTGCCTCAAGTTCAAACTTAGACATAAAGTGACAACAGGAAGTTGGCAGCACACTGGCTCTGAAGGCCAAGTGGGAGATTGTTGGGATATGTCCTTCAATCCTACGTGTGCAATCGATAAAGTCATAAGGTCGTCTATGGATGTTAAATGATTATTCGATAATATTAATTGCTGGGAGAAATATAATATTGATCGATAATTATACCTACAGGGTCACACACGAGCTCGATATTGATATACATTGCTTGATAAATATATTGATTTAGAATCAATATTTACGTGGATTTAATTCCCATTCATGGGATGCATGGCTTGGATGGATGCATGTCACATAGTGTGACATGGCATGCCACACATGCAAGTGGGACCACATACAATGCATAGTGGCATGTGTATGTGGCATGACCTTTCACCTCCTTTGTAACCCCTTTTGCATGTTAATGGTGCATTATGATGCCCATTATGTTGTAGGTTACAAAGGGGAGTAATGTGGTGAATAATGAGGCAATTATATAGATGAAAATCAGATTTTCATCACACAATTGCATCAGCCACGAAATTCCACTCAAAGAGAAAAGAGGTGATCTTGGAGATCCATTCTCAAGCAAGCAAGGTGTTCATTATCCGGGTTCGTGTGCAACACGTAGAGGCCGGGCCATTTGTGCGGCTTCAACATCCGGACGATCCAAATGAGTGACAAGGTCATTCACAAGGAGAGCTTCAAGTTGCTGATCCATTAAGGTGGTTCAATCGACTCAACACCACCTTAACCAATTTCAACGATCACCAAATGTAAGAACTCGTTGAACCTTATATATATATATTGGATGTGTGTATATATATATATATATATATATATATATATATATATATATATATATATATATATATGTGTGTGTGTGTGTGTGTGTCTATACATATATTGTGTGTACTGGATCAGGCATAATAGATTTATATGCTTTACACGCTTCCGCACACACGGTATATCGATCGGATTGGTATACCGGTACCTTCACTAACAACCCTCCCACTACGACGGCGTTCCGGTGTATTAATAGTGACAGTGTTAGGTGCAGGTTCTAGTGGTGCATCACTACTCGTCAAGCATTATGTCACTTTTGGGATTGTGGTCCATGACATAGTCTTCCTCTAAGAACCTAGCGTTAGTACTTATAACGATCTTCTGGTCCGTAGGACTATAGAACATGCCATCTTTAGTTCCTCTAGGATATCCTATAAACAGCCGCACTTCAGTACGAGGTTCTAACTTATCCGCTCCCGTTCTCAACACGTGTGCAGGGCACCCCCAGATCCGAACGTGTCTCAAGCTAGGCTTGCGCCCGCTCCATCGTTCCATGGGTGTTGTAGGAACCGTTTTAGATGGAACCAAGTTCAGAATGTGCGCCGTTGTTTCTATGGCATATCCCCAGAACATAACAGGTAAGTCCGAGTAACTCATCATTGAACGCACCATTTCCATAAGAGTCCTATTCCTTCTTTCTGACACACCATTCTGCTGAGGAGTGTATGGTGAAGTCATTTGAGAATCAATCCCATTCTCTGCTAAGTATGCCTTGAATTCTCCAGACAGGTACTCGCCTCCGCGATCAGATCGCAAGCATTTTATGGATTTACCTTGAAGGTTCTCCACAAGAACTGTGTACTCCTTGAACTTGTCAAAGCACTCGCTCTTGAGGCCCATCAGGTATACAAATCCATACCTTGAATAATCATCAGTAAAAGTGATGAAATATTCGTACCCTCCTCTTGCCTGGGTAGACATAGGTCCGCATACATCAGAGTGAATAAAATCCAATACTTTCTCAGATCTTCGTCCTTTACCAGAAAAAGAACGCTTGGTCATTTTGCCCTCCAAACAGGATTCGCAGGTTGGAAGGTCCTCTCCTTCAACACCAGTGATTAAACCATCAACTTTCAACCTTTGAATTCTATTTGAATTAATATGACCTAGCCTTAGATGCCACAAGTATAATTGATTCATCTTAGAAGGTTTCTTTCTCTTATTGGTGTTCGTGGATGTGTTATTACTCTTGGTTAGTTGCATCGTCGAAGCATCAGGATTTAGTACATATAAATCGTCTACCAATGTACCAGAACAGATAATTTCACTATTTCTTCTTATGACCACGGAGTGATCAAAAGAAACAGAATATCCATTCATAATTAGTTTAGAAACCGAAATCAAGTTCTTTCTAAAATTTGGTACATAAAGACAATTTTGTAAAACTAAAATCCTATCACTACTAAAACGTAGATGAATGTCTCCTACTGCAACAGCTGCCACCTTTGCAGCATTGCCCATGTAGACCACGATTTCTCCCTCTCTAAGTCTCCGGGTTTCCTGGAACCCCTGCATTGAATTGCAGACATGGTCAGTGGCCCCCGTATCTACACACCAGGTGCTGGTAGATAACACCACTGACAATGTTTCAGTGACTAAGGAAAATTTCGTACCTTTGATGAGAGGACAATCAGACCTCCAGTGCCCAGACTGCTTGCATCGAAAGCACTTGCCTCGCAGCTTGCTTTTCCCAATCCGTGGTTTGAAACCACTGGGCTTCTTTGCTTGCATTTCCAGCTTGGCCATAAGAGCTTGTGATTCTCTTATCATACTTAAAAGTTCCATTCTTTTGAAATCGTTTTTAAGTGATTCCTCAAGAGGCTGAACTTTATGAGTATGTTAATCACCTCTTGTCCAGCTTCCACGCTATGTCCTAACATCTCCTTGAGGTCATTTTCAATGTCCTCATCAGTTGGGACAACAGTGGATTTAGAAGGCTTAACAGTCTGAACAATGTCCAGATTTCGTTCCCAATCATTACTATATGGAACCAGTGAGTTTTCATCCTTAAGTATATCATAAAGTGGGGTCACAGTCATTCTTAACCTATAAGCACATAAAACAAACAAACAATTTAATACCGATATTATCTCCCTCAAATAATATCATTAAATCACTAATCACTTCTAAAATCCCATCAGATACGGTCAGCCACGATAGTGTGGACGTTTACCTACCCAAATGATTTTGCAATTAGAGATTTTCTTTGGTCGTACATCATCGATAGCGTTACTTCGATGGGAAGGATACTATGAAGCGTACCTAAGTGTAAACCATTACTCAGTACTAAGAAGTTCGTTTGGGACTCGCATATTACCGCAAGCCACGATAGTGTGGACGTTTACGCTAACATACGGTTCCTTTATTCCCTTCTATAACTGTCTACATCAATTGATCCAAAATCCCATTCAGTGTAGCAAGCCACGATAGTGTGGACGTTTACTACACCAAAAGATTTTTACAATTGACATCCTATTACTTGATTCATTTAATCTTGTAAATCAAGACGCGGAGAATCATAAGTGAAACTCGAAGTTTCTTACCAGTGATTCAACATGCGAACAACCCTATCTCTTATAAAATGAGGGAGCCGAGCAGACAATCGATCCATCTTAAAAAAATGGTACGAAAGTCTCTAATTTGTGTCCTCGACATGACAAAGTGGCTTTGGCTCCATTCCACTCCCCGGGGTGAGAATGAGTCGACTTGAAATCAGTTTTGGAAAGACAAATTAGGCATTGTTTGATAAACTTAATCAATGTTTCTCGTAAGAGGAATTACAAGAACTCTCCTCCAATAACTTGTCTATGTAAACTTCAAAAGTTTACAAAAGTCACCAAGAGAGCAGCAATGGAGACCATGGAATTGTTTCCAATCCCATCCCACTTAGCTTTTTACAACAAGGGATACGCTATCTAGTGCATAAAATAAACACACATAGCATGCATACATGTAATAAAGCACATAGTATTATCACATAATCAAAATAATACTAGATTATTATTTTCCGACTATTATGGCTTTATCGCATCCCCGTATGCATCTTCTAGTCTTCAGTCTTCGTTCTTGAATGCTCCATGTGACGATAATATTAATTCCAATATTTAAATCTATTTATTTTTAATAAATCCAAAAGATATTTAATTAATAATAATTAAGTCAATTGAATAAATCAAAAATAAAATTAAATATTAATATTTTTATTTATTTTATTTTTCCTTTACAACTTCATTAAATATCTAGAATCCTATTTAAGACCCACTTGGAATATTCTAGAAGACTTCCATAATGAAATAAGGAAATAAAATAATTTAGGACTCTTCTACTTTCCAAATTAATTGGATTCCTAATCCATGAATATTCCCATAAAATAGGAATAATCAATTAGGAATCTTAATTAATTAATTCTTTTCCTATTCCATGAGAGTTCCTAAAAATAAGAACACTCAAAATAAGAGCACGAAGATCACAAGGATCCCCGCGCCCCCACCGGACCGCCGCCATGAAGGTGGCCCGCCATCGGCGGCGGCGGCCCCGACCTCCGCGATCGATCCCTCGGCCATAGGGATGGCCGAGAGGGTCCTTCCCCTCACGTTCATCTCCTTCGTCACACGTCTTCTCCGGCGGTCGTTTCGGCATCGATCCAACGCAAAATAAATTTCAAATTTATTTCTACACTATCCGGTATCGATTCTATACATGAAATCGACCTTATACAATTTCCGGGAAAAGATAGAACAATAATAATAAATCCTAAATTCGGTCAACCCCCGAATTTTTACTATTACAAGCATTCACCACCAAAAATGAATCTCGACATGACCGAGAGTTTAATAAACCAACAACTATGACAAAATAATTAACAAGAATTAAACAAGCCATAATAGTCGGAATCCCTGCAAGGTAGAACAATTTTATCGAAAATACCGCAAACGTAAACCACGCTCTGATTCCAATTGTTGGAATTCGATATCCCGGGCTATTAAAATTTGCGGAAACAATAACCCGATCAAAAACCCGTCGCCGGAGATCACATGAACACCACCGCACGCGCCGGAGCCCGACCTAGGAGACCACGCACCTGAAGGCGCGCGATCGCACCAGCCGAACCCCCGCATGGGCGGGGTTCACGATATCGATGATCGCGTTCGATCATCGCGATAGATGGGGCTGCCCAGCGGCCCCCGCGGCGAGTCCGGCGACTCGCCGCCGCCTGGGACGTCGGCCCACCACCAGCAGGCCACCGCGGGGCCCACCCCTCGCGGTCCGCGATCGATCGGGGTGATCGATCGCACCCCGGCGTCCAGCCGGGGTTCGCCCCTTCGCGCTCGCGAAACCCTAGGGGCGATCAATCCCCGTGGTCCGGTGGTTCGACCACCACCACGCGATAATCCCTCGTTCCGGGTCTCGTACCTCGGATCTTGTTCTACGGTATTTTCAATAATTATCGATTAAAATCATAAAGGGTGTTTACGATTTTATACCTTCGATTCGTTGTTCGGAGAAACGAGATCAATCGATGACCTTTGAATCTTCCCACGTATTCCTTGCACTCGTTCGAACGTCGGGTGGGCGACGATCCTCCGAACTCTATGGATCTCCTTCAACTCTCTAGAACTATCAAGTATGATATTCTTATCTTATGATTTATGAAGGCCATGTAGTGCTTTTATAGGCTACGTAGGGGATCTAAAGGAGGTGGAATATTGGGCTTCTAATAATAGTGATTAAATTGAGCCAAGCCCAAATATATTAATCCTTACTATTATTAATTATATTTATTTTCCACTATATAAATATAATTGCACTCCCAATATTAAACCATATTATATCAAATAATATTTTC
The DNA here is from genome assembly GCA_954870475.1 of Euphrasia confusa. Taxonomy (NCBI): domain Eukaryota; kingdom Viridiplantae; phylum Streptophyta; class Magnoliopsida; order Lamiales; family Orobanchaceae; genus Euphrasia; species Euphrasia confusa. Next base: position 84,752 of record CATPAB010000414.1, read on the forward strand.
TCCGGTAGTATTATTTATTCCGTGTATTTAAGATTTAAATATCCATGAATGAAATTTATTTATTGCTTAATAAATTTATTCATCTCTTATTCCGAGAATAGTACCACTCAACTTTATTATTATGCGGGAACAAATCCACTCGCGAGATTTACATAATAATTCCTTATGAGCTCATCTCAGGGATATTATCAACCCTTATCGGGATACACTTTCCCGTCAAGAATTCACGGCATGTCATATATAAAATATAGTGACACAACTTTACCGGTAATTGACCGGTTATTTTAATCGGTCAATTCCTTTGGAAAATCAAAGTCACTCATATTAGATATACACACCCGCAATAGTATCGGGGATTAAAAATAAAATACAGTGGGATTAATTATGACCAATTATTTTCTCACTCATACAACGACTATACCGATGGATTGGTCCGTGTCCATCTAGGTCGTGAGCAACTGTTCGATTATATACGAGTAACCGATAGTATGATCTTCCGTGTGACGACGCACACCATACTAACTACAACGTATATAATCTAGGACTATAATTTGCAAATATTTAATTAACAATAATTAAAAGCAAATGAATGTTTATTTATTAATAGATAAATGAAAGTGCACAAGGAGTTCAGAACACTTAAATCTAGACATTAAGTATACTACTCCAACAGATTTTACGTCGAGTTGATAAACACTTAACTCCAATTGAGCTTCCAATTCTAGAACAATTCTGATTGTTTCGATTCTAGCAACCGGAGCAAAAGTTTTGGTATAACCAATTCCAGGTTGTTGAGAATACCCCTTTGCTACGAGTCGAGCTTTGTGTTTTTTTAATTTCACCTTTCTCGTCGAACTTTACCTTGAAGACCCACTTTAGCCTAATCGCCTTCTTTCCTTGAGGTAAATAAACGAGTTCCCAAGTATTGTTTTTCTCGATGCTCGATATTTCTTCATTCATCCCTTTTATCCAATCCTCATTTTTGGATGCTTCAAAGTTTTCTGGTTCACAAGAGAATAAACCAAATTCACAAGATTCATAAATGTCACTAAGAAGACGTGTTTTTCTTGGATGACTTTCGTCATCATATTCTGATGTAGGAGGTGGTGGTGCTGGACTTGGATATGCATAAATTGTTTCCTCCACATTTTCTTCTTTCCACTCCCAAGTTAAAGTTTCATCAAATAAAACATCTCGAGAGAGATTTTATTTGTTGAAGGATCAACAAGTCGAAATCCCTTGGATTCGTCACTACAGTAACGAAAAGAAGCTTTTTACCCTTTTCATCAATTTTTTTCCCAAGTGTGTGATGGAACGTGAGCATACGCGATGCTCTCGAAAACTTTGGAATGATTTACCATCGGCTTCTTCTTGAACCAAGCTTCGAAAGGAGTTTTGTTTTTCACAGACTTTGTAGGTGAACAATTAAAATATAAACCTAAGTGTGTACAACCTCTGCCCAAAAAAGATTTTGAATCCCTTTTCCTTTCAACATGCTTCTTGCCATTTCCACAATCGTCCAATTTTTTCTTTCGGCGATGCCATTTTTTTGTGGTGATCTACTCACTGTCAGTTGCCTTTTTATTCCATTCACTTTGAAATATTCAATGAACGGGTTATAAAGATATTCCCCTCCACGGTCTGTTCTCAAAGTCTTTATTAGAAACCCACTTTCTCTTTCAACAAGAGATTTAAATTGGAGAAAAATGGAGAATGCTTTTGACTTTTGAGTTAGGAAGTAAATTCATATCATTCGTGTATAGTCATCGACGAATAGAATGAAATACCTCTTATTTCCTGGAGTAGGAGTCTATATTGGACCACAAATATCCGAGTGAATAAGCTTCAACGGTCCCTTAACGCGCCACGACTTGTGCATCTTCCTGTAAATACAACCTTCACATACATGGTGATTTTTTCGGGAAGCTTGGTAGTCCAATCACCATCTCTTTTTCTTTCAATAATGTAAGACCATTTGTATGAAGATGACCATAGCGCAAATGCCAAAGATGTGAAGAGTCGACACTTCCATCTTTGAGTGCGTGTTCATCGTGGAGTGGCAACACAAGAGGAAACATTTTGTTTCTCATCTCAATATTTGCATAATAGTGTTACATGTAAACATCCAAATTCATCTACTAATATGAGCGACAAAATCCTCCAATTCTCGCCAACACTCGCCGCGTATTATACTATTGAACAAATAAAAATAAAATTACTTTACCGAATAGTGGGTAGTATTTATTTTCGACATCTCTTATCCTAAAAGAAAGTGTACTGGAGTACGGAGTACTAGTATAGTAGTATGTTATATCACATTCAGTGAAATAATAAATTCCATGTTATGTAAATTTGAAATTTATCAGCTACCATATCTACCTCCATTTATATCAATTGTGTTCATCGTGGAGTGGCAACACAAGAGGAAACATTTTGTTTCTCATCTCAATATTTGCAATGATAAAATTCTTCTGTTTGTCAAGAATTTTACACATACCATTGTCAAAGTTGACAGCAAAATTCTTTTGAATGAGCTGTCCAACACTAATAAAGTTATGTGAAAGATTTGGCACGTAAAGAAGGTCGGAGAGTAGCTTTTAGTTGCCTTATTTTGTTCCGATAGCAATAGTTCCTTTTCCTTCGGCCCTTCTTTGTGTTCCATCGCCAAGAATAATTTGCGATGCGATTTTTTAATCAATCTTGATGAAGAGTTTTCGATTACATGACATGTGATTACTACACCCGCTATACAAGTACCATGTACTCTTCGAATCTTGGGATGAGTTGGAATAAATCATATATTCTTCTTTCGTCTCTTCCGGAAATTTTGCTTCCTCCTTTTCTTCCCTTTTCTCTTTATTTTGATGCCAACAATCCCTTTGCGAGTGATTCGAGATTTTACATCTTTTGCATTTGAAATAGCAACTTTTGGATTCATGATTAGACCTTTTGCAAATAATGCAACCATGATTATTACTAAAATTTTGAGATGGCTTGGCTTTCCAACTATTTTTTTCTCACTTGACTTCCACTGTCCAGATTTTTTTTTGGAGTTTGGCACTTGTTTTGTTTGGAGAGCTTGTTCAGTGGATGAGATACTCGATTGGTTGATTCTTTGCTCATGTGCGAGAAGTGCACCTGTTAACTCGTACATTGTCATTTTCGTTAAATCTTTTGATTCTTCAATTGCGGTTGCGGCATGATCAAATTTAGGAGGGAGACAACGAAATACTTTCTGCGCCACCCTTATATCTTCAATTGTAGCTCCACATCCTTTTATTTGATTTACGATCTCTGCGAATCGAGTCTAAAAATCACGAACTGATTCGTGATCTTCCATTTTAATGTTATCAAAATCCTTCCACAGAGATTGAAGCTTCAAAGCAATCGTCTTCTCCGTCCCTTGAAATTCTTGCTTCAATTTTCCCAAGCGTCAATGGCTTTTAAGACGCCAAAAATGCGGGGAAATATTGATTTCCCAACGCCTTGCTGGAGATATCGTAACACCATTGCATTTTTCTTTTTGAATTCTTTGATATGAACCTCGTTGGGGATCGATGAAAAGAAGAAGAAAGAAGAATTGAAAAGATAGAAGATACCGGCGGAAGTCCCAAAACCTCTGGATCGACTCACGAAATGATTTAGATCGGTGATCTAAACCCCAACGCGTAGTTGTCGCAGCAACTCGGGGATGGTTATTGACACACGAAAGAAGGGTGATCGCTTCATTGATTCGTCGGTTGAATTCTTTGGGATAATCGAGTTGATATCGAACCCACGAGAGATTTTAATAAAAACTCACGAAACTATATTTATTCACCATCAAAGTCTTAATTGAAACAATGTCTTGCAAGGCCTTTAAATAGGCAAACCAAAATATCAAAGAAAAGGAAATAATTAACTAAAACATGAAAAACCCTAAAATCCGCCGTTGCTGCCTGTTTTGCCTTGGTGTCGGCCGACAGGTATATGGTGTCGGCCGACACCCAACCCGAAACTCGGGTTTCACCTCGGGCTCCACCTCGGGTTCGGCAGAATATCGATTTCTGGCCCTCTGTCGGCCGACAGGCCTTGGTGTCGGCCGACACCAAGCCAAAAGCTCGACCGAATCACTCAACACGCCCTCGGCTCACGTTTGACCTCCGTTCCGGCGTCTTCTTCGTCGTTCTAGCCTGGAATCGTGTTTCAACGTCGGTTGCCGAACCTTGGGTTGCATCATTTTTGCAACAGATCATAATCTTCCTCTCCTTTGTTTGGTTCCTCTATTTCTCCATCGATGATTTCTGATAACTCCAAAGACTCAAAGAAATTCCGGATCTGACTACACAAATAAGGATAGTGTTCACCTGACTTGGTGAATAAGCAAATAATGGAGAAGAAGATTTTGAGGCCATGATGTAAATTACTTTATATGCTAGAAAAAAATAAATATGGCTCTGATACCAGATTTGTTGAGAGCGGAAACTATTTTTGGCTAAATTTTGAATATAAAAATTCACAAAGTAAAGGAAAATTGGAGTAACTACTACTCACTCTCTTTTTATTATTTATAACCTGCGTAGATTATTCTAGATAGGAATACAAAATGAATAAAATCAATGTAAAGATGTCGCTTAAACTTCTTGACCTTTTATCTTCCAAATCAATGTATTTCAAATTAACACTATAACAATTAATACGTCTGTGGTCGGTTGGTACTAACGTTGTTCGATAAACGATATCACGAGATCGCCTAACGACCTGAAACGTGAGTTTAAAATCAACTTAGCATTTTATCGAACATCTTGAGTGCAAACCAAAATCCAATTCCTAAGTCGAAAATCAATTCACCAAGAACCTTAATATAGGATTTAGCTACTCATAATTGTAATCAACATCAAGCATGAAAATTAAAAGCATTCATAATCAAACAATCAATAGTTTTATGAAATCGAATAAAGAAGAAAATAATAAAAAAAGAAAAAAGCTTACCACGATTAATTGTTGAGAGAGTAAAAATTGGTATATATACCTATTAAATCCACAAATCAATTGAAGAAAAACAAATTCGAAATCAACCTAAGTTTCTATGTTCAATGTCTAAGAATAGAATTTGTTTTCGAAGTAGCGCAAAATTCTACTCTTAATCAAAATCGATTCAGTCAAACATAAGTCAACTGCCTGAAAAACTCGTCCGGTGGTCGCTGGGTCGCCTGGCGCTCACCATGTCACATCTTCAGCCAATACTGGAATCGCCAGTCGGCGGGTATCGGGTGGCTTGGCGTCGTTGGGAAGCTATTGTTGGAATTCGATATCCCGGGCTATTAAAAATTGCGGAAAATAATAACCCGATCAAAAACCTCGATTGCCGGAGAAATCACGAGTCCACGCGAGCCGGGGCTCGACCGAACGCACAACGCGCACGAGGACGCGTGCGCGCCCAGCCGCACCCCCGCGGGAACCCGCGATCGCTCCCAGCGATCGCACGGGATGCCTCACGGCATCCCCGCAGCGGATCCGTTGATCCGCTGCTCGCATGGCTGGGGCTCGTCCCCAGCGACCCGCTGCGGGTAACCCCGCAGCTCGCTACGAGTCGCTGCGGGTAACCCCGCAGCTCCCAGCGATCGGCCCCGTAGGGGTCCGATCGATCCTCGGCTCCCAGCCGAGGGTTTCCGTGCGCGATCCCCACGCGGGATCCACGAGCCGCCGGCAGTCCGGTGGTTCGACCTCCACCGCCCGGCTCGACCCTCGTTCCGGGATTCGATCCTCGGATCTTCGTTCTACGGTATTCTCGATAAATCCAAAATCGAACAATTATCAAGGGCGTTTAGATATTGTACCTTTCGATTCGTTGTTCGGAGAAACGAATTCAAGACGACCTTTTGAATCTTCCCACGTATTCCTTGCACTAGCTTGAACGTCGGGTGGGCGACGATCCTCCAAGCTCTATGGATCTACTTCTCTCTCTACTTTCTCTCTCTAGAAGAATTATGATCTTCAACTTATATGAGAATAGAGAAGACCATGTAGTGCTTTTATAGGCTACGTAGGGGATCTAAAGGAGGTGGAATATTGGGCTTCCAATATTAATGATTAAATTGAGCCCAAGCCCAAATCTATTAATCTCCCATTAATATTAATTAATTTATTTTCCACTATATAAATTAATTGCACTCCCAATATTAAACCATATTATATCCAAATAATATTTCTCCGGTAGTATTATTTATTCCGTGTATTTAAGATATAAATATCCATGAATAAAATTTATTTATTGCTTAATAAATTTATTCATCTCTTTTATCCGAGACTAGTACCACTCAACCTTATTTATTATGCGGAATTAAATCCACTCGCGAGGTTTACATAATAAATCCTTATGAGCTCATCTCGGGGATATTATCAACCCTTCCGGGATACACTGTCCGGTCAATCATTCACGGCATGCCATATATAAAATATAGTGACCCAACTTAACCGGTAATTAACCCAATAATTAAATCGGTTAATTCCTTTGGTAAATCAAAGTCACTTATATTGAATATACACACCCGCAACAATATCGGGGATTAAGAATAAAATACACTGAGTCTCAAATCAATTATCGCCGAGCAATCCTAATTGATGAGTCTCAATCGATCCGCTCAATACACCAAGTGTACAAGTGTGATAAAATAATTAAGACAAATTATTTTCTCTCTCACACAACGACTATACCGATGGATTGGTCCGTGTCCATCTAGGTCGTGAGCATCTGTTTGATTAAATACGAGTAACCGATAGTATGATCTTCTGTGTGGGCCCGACACACCATACTAACTACAACGTATGAAATCCAGGACTATAATTTGCATAATTTTAATTAACAATAATTAAAAGCAAATGAATGTTCGTATTTAATAGGTAAATGAAAGTGTACAAGGACTTCAGAATACTCAAATCTAGACATTAAGTATACTACTCCAACAATCTCCCACTTATACTAAGGTCTAGTCTTATCCTCCAAACTTCTGACTCCCAAACCCTCCAAGTGCTTGAAATAAACTTCCTTAGGAAGTATCTTGGTGAAAGGGTCCGCTAGGTTGTCCTCCGAAGCTATCTTGGTGACTACCGCATCGCCCCTCTTGACGATGTCTCGAATCAGGTGGTACTTGCGCTCTATGTGTTTCATAGCACTATGGGACCGTGGTTCCTTACTGTTTGCCACTGCACCGCTATTATCACAATAAATTGTCATAGCCTTGGGCAAACTCGGAATCACATCTAAGTCCTGGAGGAAATTAAGGAACCAAACTGACTCTTTCGCTGCCTCTGAGGCTGCAACATATTCAGCTTCCATGGTAGAGTCTGAAATGCATTTTTGCTTAACACTCCTCCATGATACGGCTCCACCTCCCATAGTGTACACATAGCCTGATGTCGACTTTCGCCGGTCCTTATCAGCTTGGAAATCCGAATCCGTATAACCCAAAGGAATCAGATTGTCTGCCCCGTAACTTAGAACATAATCCTTAGTATTTCGCAAATACTTGAAAATGCTCTTTACGGCAGTCCAATGAACCTTTCCAGGGTTACTCTGATATCTCGCTACTACGCCAACTGCATAGCAGATATCAGGCCTCGTGCATAACATTGCATACATCAAGCTTCCCACAGCCGAAGCGTAGGGAACTGCTTTCATTTCATCTTTCTCCTTTTGTGTCCGAGGACACATTTCCTTAGAAAGATAAGTTCCTTTACTGAAGGGCAGCTCACCCTTCTTGGAATCTTGCATGTTAAAACGAGCCAGAATCGTGTCTATGTAAGATTGCTGGGATAGGTACAATGTTCTATTCCGGCGATCCCTTATAACCTTGATCCCTAGAACATGCCCGACTTCTCCCAAATCTTTCATATCGAATTGTCTAGACAACCATCCCTTTATGTCTGATAACATTTTCACACTGTTGCCAATGAGAAGAATGTCGTCTACATAAAGCACAAGAAACACCACCTTCTTCCCATCACGTTTCCAATACACACACGATTCGTCCATGCTTTGACTAAATCCAAAATATTGGACTACTTCGTCAAACCGCAGGTTCCACGATCTCGAGGCTTGTTTCAATCCATAAATGGATCGATTAAGCTTGCATACTAGATGATCTCGCCCCTTAGCAATGAATCCTTCTGGTTGTTTCATATAAATCGTCTCGTCAAGACTTCCATTTAGGAAAGCCGTCTTGACATCCATTTGCCACACCTCATAATCCATATGAGCTGCTATGGATAAGAGAATCCGGATCGACTTTATCTTGGCTACCGGCGAGAAGGTCTCCTCATAATCGATTCCCTCTTTCTGAGTATATCCTTTCGCAACAAGCCGAGCTTTAAAGGTTTCAACCTTTCCGTCAGATCCTCTCTTTCTCTTGTAGACCCATTTACACCCAATTGGCTTTACGCCGCTTGGTGGTTCTACAAGATCCCAGACTTTATTAGAATCCATAGATTCTATTTCGGATTTCATCGCTTTCTTCCAAGAAGGCGCATCTATATCTTGTACCGCCTCATCATAGGTCCAGGGATCGATTTCATGAACTCCAGGTCCAGAGTCCGAAGACTCACCTAGTCCAATCCATCGGTCTGGTTGTTTAACAACCCTCCCACTACGACGGCGTTCCGGTGTATTAACAGTGATAGTGTCAGGTGCAGATTCTAGTGGTGTATCTATACTCGGTTCGGCTGTATCTAAGTCTTCCTTGTTACCTCTCAACTCATCAAGTATTATGTCACTTTTGGGCTTGTGGTCCATGACATAGTCTTCCTCTAAGAACCGAGCGTTAGTACTTATAACGATCTTCTGGTCCGTAGGACTATAGAACATGCCACCTTTAGTTCCTTTCGGGTATCCTACAAACAGCCGTAATTCTGATCTAGGTTCTAACTTATCGGCACCTTGTCGCAACACATGTGCTGGACAACCCCAGATCCGAAGGTGCCTGAGGCTAGGCTTGCGCCCGCTCCACCTTTCCATGGGTGTGGTGGGTACCGTTTTTGTTGGAACCATGTTGAGAATGTACGCCGCCGTTTCCAAGGCATATCCCCAGAACATAGTAGGTAAGTCCGAGTAACTCATCATTGAACGCACCATTTCCATAAGAGTCCTATTCCTTCTTTCTGACACACCATTCTGCTGAGGAGTATATGGTGATGTCATTTGGGAATCAATCCCATTCTCTGCCAAGTATGCCTTGAATTCTCCAGACAGGTACTCGCCTCCGCGATCAGATCGCAGGCATTTAATGGATTTACCTTGAAGGTTCTCCGCAAAAGCCTTGAACTCCTTGAACTTGTCAAAGGATTCGCTCTTCCGGCGCATCAGGTATACAAATCCATACCTTGAGTAATCATCAGTGAAAGTGATGAAATACTCGTACCCTCCCCTTGCCTGAGTAGACATAGGTCCGCATACATCAGAGTGAATCAAATCCAATACTTGTTCAGCCCTTCGTCCTTTACCAGAAAAAGAACGCTTGGTCATTTTTCCCTCTAAACAGGATTCGCAGGTTGGAAGGTCCTCTCCTTCAACACCACTGATGAGACCATCAGATTTCAACCTTTGAATTCTATTTGAGTTGATATGACCTAGCCTTAGGTGCCACAAGTATAATTGATTCATCCTAGAAGGTTCCTTTCTCTTATTGGTGTTCGTAGATGTGTTATTACTCTCGGTTAGTTGCATCGTGTTAGACTCAGGATTTAGCACATACAAATCGTCCACCAATGTACCAGAACAGATAATCTCACTGTTTCTTCTTATGATCACGGAGTGGTCAAAAGAAACAGAATATCCATTCATAATAAGTTTAGAAACCGAAATTAAATTCTTTCTAAAGTTGGGTACATAAAGACAATTATGTAAAACTAAAACCCTATCACTACTGAAGCGTAAGTGAACGTCTCCCACTGCAACAGCCGCCACCCTCGCGGCATTGCCCATGTAGACCACGATCTCTCCCTCTCTAAGTCTCCGGGTTTCCTGGAACCCCTGCAATGAATTGCAGACATGATCAGTGGCCCCCGTATCTACACACCAGGTGCTGGTAGATAACACCACTGACAATGTTTCGGTGACTAAGGAAAATTTCGTACCTTTGATGAAAGGACAATCAGACCTCCAGTGCCCAAACTGTTTGCATCGAAAGCATCTGCGAAACCGCTTGCTTTCCCCAATCCGTGGTTTTAAACCACTGGGTCTCTTTGCACGCTTTTCTTTTAGCCTAGCCACAAGAGCTCGTGTTTCTCTTAACTTACGCACAAAAATTGCCTTCGCCGAGCCGGTTTTAAGGGACTCATTGAGGAACGATTTCGTGGGTATGTTAAACACCTCTTGCCTAGCTTCCACACCATGTCTCAACGTAGTTGGAACAACAGTGGATTCAGAAAGCTCAACAGTCTGGACAATGTCCAGATTTCTTTTCCAATCAGTACTATATGGAACCAGTGAGTTTTCATCTTTAAGTATATCACAAAGTGGGGTCACAGTCATTCCTAACCTATAAGCACATAAAACAAACAAACAATTTAATATCCGATATTATCTCCCTCAAATAATATCATTAAATCACTAATCACATCTAAAATCCCATCAGGTTAAAGCAAGCCACGTTCGTGTGGACGTTTACCCACCCAAATGATTTAGCAATTAGATTTACTTTGGTCATACATCATTATAGCGTTACTTCGTTGGGAAGAATACTATAAAGCGTATCTAAGTAAAAACCATTACTCAGTACCAAGGTGAATCGTTTAGAATTGTTACGTCACCGCAAGCCACGTTTGTGTGGACGTTTACGACAACTCGCAATTCTTCACAACTCCCTATAACTGTCTACATCAATTATTCTAAAATCCCATCCAGTATAGCAAGCCACGTTCGTGTGGACGTTTACTACACCAGAAGATTTATATAATTGAAATCCAATTACTTGACCCATTTAATCTTGTAAATCAAGACGCGGAGAATCATAAGTGAAACTCGAAGTTTCTAACCAGTGATTCACCATGCGAACAACCCTATATCTCATAAATGAGGGAGCCGAGCAGACAATCGATCCATCTATCAAAGAATGGTACGACTGCCTCTAATTTGTGTCCTTGACATGACCAAGTGGCTCTGGCTCCATTCCACTCCCCGGGGTGAGAATGAGTCGACTTGAAGTCAGTTTTGGAAAGACAAATTAGGCATTGTTTGATGAACTTAATCAATGTTTCTCGTAAGAGGAATTACAAGAACTCTCCTCCAATAACTTATCTATATAAACTTCAAAAGTTTATAAAAGTCACCAAGAGAGCAGCAATGGAGACCATGGGTATGTTTCCATACCCTCTCCCACTTAGCTTTTTACAATAAAGGGATACGCTATCTAGTGCATAAAAGTAAACACATATAGCATGCATACATGTAATAAAGCACATAGTATTATCACATAGTCAAAATAATTACTAGAATATTATTTTCCGACTATTATGGCTTTACTCCATCTCCGTACGCATCTTCTAGTCTTTAGTCTTCGTTCTTGAATGCTCCATGTGAAGAGAATATTAATTTCCAATATTTAAATCTATTTATTTTTAATAAATCCAAAAGATACTTAATTAAAAATTAAGTCAATCGAATAAATCAAAAATAAAATTAAATATTATTAATATTTTTATTTATTTTATTTTCCCTTTCTACTTCATTAAATCTCTAGAATAATCTATCCAAGACCCACTTGGAATATTCTAGATGATTTCCATAATGAAATAAGGAAATAAAATAACTTAGGACTCTTCTACTTTCCAAGATTAATTAATTTCCATTTCTATGAAAATTCCCATAAAATAGGAATAATCAATTAGGAAATAAATCAATCCTAAATTAACTTTTATTCCTTTCCAATTCTATTAAATCTCTAGGATCCTATTCCAAGTAGAACTCGGAATACTCTAGAAGACTTCCATAATAGAATAAAGAAATAAAATTAATTCCAATTAATTCTTTTCCTATTCCATGAGAGTTCCCAAAAATAGGAATTCTCAAATAGGAAAAACCCGAACTAATTAGGAAAGTGGATCTACCGGTAGGAGTAGCATGGGTTGGGGATCCCCACGCCACCCCCACCTCGTCCGACCGCCGCCTAGGGCACGCCACCGCCGCCCGGCCCACACGCCACCACCACTGGTGGCCGAGGCTCCCGCGGACAGCCCACCTTCGGCCGTGGGTCGATCGATCCCCTCGGGATCGATCATGGGGATTGATCGATCCCCGGTCCTTCACCCTCACGTCGTCTCCTTCTTCACGCGTCTTCTCCGGCGGTCGTTTCGGCATCGATCCAACGCAAAATAAATTACAAAATAAATTTTACACTATCCGGTATCGATTCTATACATGAAATCGACCCTATACATTTTCCGGAAAAAGTAGAACGTAATAATAAATACTAAATTCGGTCAACCCCCGAATTTTTACTATTACAAGCATTCACCACAAAAAACGAATCTCGACATGTCCGAGAGTTTAATCAATCCAACATACATGACAAAATAAATTAAACGAATAATAAATTAAGCCATAATAGTCGGAACCCTGCAAGGTAGAACAATTTTATCGAAAATACCGCGAACGTAAACCACGCTCTGATACCAATTGTTGGAATTCGATATCCCGGGCTATTAAAAATTGCGGAAAATAATAACCCGATCAAAAACCTCGATTGCCGGAGAAATCACGAGTCCACGCGAGCCGGGGCTCGACCGAACGCACAACGCGCACGAGGACGCGTGCGCGCCCAGCCGCACCCCCGCGGGAACCCGCGATCGCTCCCAGCGATCGCACGGGATGCCTCACGGCATCCCCGCAGCGGATCCGTTGATCCGCTGCTCGCATGGCTGGGGCTCGTCCCCAGCGACCCGCTGCGGGTAACCCCGCAGCTCGCTACGAGTCGCTGCGGGTAACCCCGCAGCTCCCAGCGATCGGCCCCGTAGGGGTCCGATCGATCCTCGGCTCCCAGCCGAGGGTTTCCGTGCGCGATCCCCACGCGGGATCCACGAGCCGCCGGCGGTCCGGTGGTTCGACCACCACCGCCCGGCTCGACCCTCGTTCCGGGATTCGATCCTCGGATCTTCGTTCTACGGTATTCTCGATAAATCCAAAATCGAACAATTATCAAGGGCGTTTAGATATTGTACCTTTCGATTCGTTGTTCGGAGAAACGAATTCAAGACGACCTTTTGAATCTTCCCACGTATTCCTTGCACTAGCTTGAACGTCGGGTGGGCGACGATCCTCCAAGCTCTATGGATCTACTTCTCTCTCTACTTTCTCTCTCTAGAAGAATTATGATCTTCAACTTATATGAGAATAGAGAAGACCATGTAGTGCTTTTATAGGCTACGTAGGGGATCTAAAGGAGGTGGAATATTGGGCTTCCAATATTAATGATTAAATTGAGCCCAAGCCCAAATCTATTAATCTCCCATTAATATTAATTAATTTATTTTCCACTATATAAATTAATTGCACTCCCAATATTAAACCATATTATATCCAAATAATATTTCTCCGGTAGTATTATTTATTCCGTGTATTTAAGATATAAATATCCATGAATAAAATTTATTTATTGCTTAATAAATTTATTCATCTCTTTTATCCGAGACTAGTACCACTCAACCTTATTTATTATGCGGAATTAAATCCACTCGCGAGGTTTACATAATAAATCCTTATGAGCTCATCTCGGGGATATTATCAACCCTTCCGGGATACACTGTCCGGTCAATCATTCACGGCATGCCATATATAAAATATAGTGACCCAACTTAACCGGTAATTAACCCAATAATTAAATCGGTTAATTCCTTTGGTAAATCAAAGTCACTTATATTGAATATACACACCCGCAACAATATCGGGGATTAAGAATAAAATACACTGAGTCTCAAATCAATTATCGCCGAGCAATCCTAATTGATGAGTCTCAATCGATCCGCTCAATACACCAAGTGTACAAGTGTGATAAAATAATTAAGACAAATTATTTTCTCTCTCACACAACGACTATACCGATGGATTGGTCCGTGTCCATCTAGGTCGTGAGCATCTGTTTGATTAAATACGAGTAACCGATAGTATGATCTTCTGTGTGGGCCCGACACACCATACTAACTACAACGTATGAAATCCAGGACTATAATTTGCATAATTTTAATTAACAATAATTAAAAGCAAATGAATGTTCGTATTTAATAGGTAAATGAAAGTGTACAAGGAGTTCAGAATACTCAAATCTAGACATTAAGTATACTACTCCAACAGCTATACTTCAGCAAGTTCTGAAATTACCACTTAGCGGACACTAAGTGGCATGGCGGCCGTTGGCAATTGCTTCATCACTCCTTGTACTATTTCGTCCGGTTAATGATCGTTTCTTTTCGTTTTTATGCCAAAACACACCTAACATCATAAAATTATCAGAATTAATAACGTGATATTGTTATTTAAAAAATACAATTTATTATTAGTTTTTAAAAATATTATTTTAATTACTATTATTAAAATAAATAAAATCATAAAAAAATAGTTAAATAATTAATATAATCAATTGAAAATTTTAAATATAATAAAAAATATGGTGGAAATCGATATCCCGGAGTTAACGGAATTGCGGAATACATAACCCCGACCGAAATCCCATCGCCGGAAAACACGCGAACCACCTCACGACGCCGGAGCTCGACCGGAGTGTCGTCGTGGGCGAACCCACGGCTAACCCTAGCCGAACCCCCGCCGGGAGGGGTGCGATCGCGCGCCAGCCGCGATCGCGTGGGGCTGCTCCGGCAGCCCCCGGCGGTGAGTCCGGCGACTCACCGCCGTCACCGGAGGAGGGAGAGGGCACCGCCGCGGCACCAGCCCGCGGCAGCCCCCAGCGATCGACCTCACGGTCGATCGCACACCCCGGCGTCCAGTCGGGGTCCCTTCGATGCCGCGCACGGCGATCGAGCCCTAGGGCTTCAATCGCCACCCCTCGGCTCCCAGCCGAGGGTGTTCTCGATCTCCGCGGGGATGTCGACCTCGCGGTCCATCCCCATCCGTGGAGTTCGTCGTTACCCGGATCTTCGTTCATGTATATATCACGATTTATTCAACGTAAAATCATAGAGGGTGTTTATCGATTTTACCTTCGATCTCGTTGTGCGGAAAAACAAGATAGTTTGAAGAACTTCGGATCTTCCTACGTATTCCTTGCACTAGCTTGAACGTCGTGTGGGCGACGATCCTCCAAGCTTATGGATCTCCTTCACAACTCTATAGAACTATCAACTAATGATATTCTTGTCTTGTAGGTGTATTCTAATTGTGAAGACCATGTAGTGCTTTTATAGGCTACGTAGGGGATCTAAAGGAGGTGAAATATTGGGCTTCCAATATTAATGATTAAATTGAGCCCAAGCCCAAATCTATTAATCCATTAATATTAATTATATGATTAATTCCACTATATAAATATAATTGCACTCTCAATATTCACCATATTATATCAAATAATATTCTCTCCGGTAGTATTATTTATTCCATGTGTTTAAGATATAAATATCCATGAATAAAATTAATTTATTGCTTAATTAATTTATTCATCTCTTATATCCGAGACTAGTACCATTCAACTTTAATTATTATGCGGAACAAATCCACTCATGAGGTTTACATAATAATTCCTTATGAACTCATCTCGGGGATATTATCAACCCTTTCGAGGACACATTTTCCCATCAAGAATTCACGGCATGTCATACATAAAATACCGTGACCCAACTTTACCGGTAATTGATCGGTTATTCTAATCAATCAATTCCTTTGGAAAATCAAAGTCACTAATATTAAATGCACACACCCGCAATAATATCAGGGATTAAGAATAAAATACTCAGAGATTTAAATCGATTATCCAAGGCAATCCTAATCGATAAATCTCCAGCGATCCGCTCAATACACCAACTGTACAAGTATGATAAAATAATCAAGACCAATTATTTTCTCTCTCATACAACGAATATACCGATGGATTAGTTCTTGTCCATCTAGGTCGTGAGCTACTGTTTGATTATATACGAGTGACTGATAGTATGATCTTCCGTGTGACGACGCACACCATACTAAATACAACGTATATAATCCAGAACCATATTTGCATTTATTTAATTATAAATAATTAAAAGCAAACGGTTATTTATTTAATTAGGTTAAATACTATGATTGGGAGTTTACGATACTTAAATCTAGACATTAAGTATACAACTCCATCAATCTCCCACTTATACTAAGGTCTAGTCATTTCATCCAAACTCCCGACTCCCATACCCATCACGTGCTTAATTTGCACTTCCAAAGAAGTGCCTCGTGCATGAGCATTCTAGGTTGCCGTCTCCGAAGTTATCTTGGTGACTACAGCGTCGTCTCACATGACGATGACTCGTATCAGGTGGTACTTGCTCTATGTGTTATCATCACTATGGACTTATGATTTCTTTCAGTTTGTCATCGCACCGCTATCTTAATAGCCTTTGGCAAACCAAGAATCATATCTAAGTCCAGAGGTTATCCCAAAGCTTAACCACAACTTCCGCTGCCTCTGAGGCTGCAGTTTGGTTTCCCATGGTTTAGTCCGAAAAAGCATCGTGCTTTTCACTCTTCCATTCTAAAGCTTTACCTCTCTTTACTAGTGAACACATAGCCTGATATCGACTTACACTGATCCTGATTTGATTAGAGATCTGAGAAATGTAATTCAAAGGAAAAGTTCGTCTGCTTCGTAGTCTAGAACAGTACTTCGAAAGTACTCTTACCGCAGTCGAATATTCCTTTCCAGGATTACTTTGATATCCTCCCACTATGCCAACTGCATAGTTGATATCCGGTTCTCGTTTTTCAACATTGCATTTTAAAGCTTTCCACACATCCGGTGTAGGGAACTGCTTTTACTGTTTCTATCTCCTTTATGTGTTCCAAACACATACCTTAGATAGATGCATTCCTTCTTGAAGGTCACACACCCTTCTTGGAATTATGCATGTTAAAACGAACCTTAATCGTATAAGATTTCTTAGAGAAGTCCAATGTTCTTTTCATAAGATCCTAGATCTTAAGAACATGATCTAACTTCTTCTTCATCTTATATATCGATTCTATCTTAGACAACCATTATTTTATGCCTGATAACACTTTTACATTGTTACCAATGATAGAATGTTATCTACATAAAATCTCTGAGAAACACCACTTTGTTTCCATTATGTTTCCAATACACATTATTCGTCCATGCCTTTTGATGAATCCATCAAATGGATTATCTTATCAATTCGCAAGTACCACGAATTATAGCTTTGTTACAATCCATAAATAGATCAACTAAGCTTGTACTCTAAATAATCTTGTCTCTCAGCAATAATCCTTATTACTTTATAAGAAGACATATTTAGATTTAGTACTGCCCTTCATGTAGACCTAGGGAATGATTTCATGTACACTAGATCCAGTGTTTTAAAACTCTTCTAGTCTTATGAACATCTCCGGTTGTCCACAACCTCCCACTACAACGGCGTTCCAGTGTATAAACAGTAATAACAGTAGGTGCAGTTAGTGGTGTACCGCTACTCGGTTTGGCTGGTTTCCAGTCCTTGTCTTTTTCTCTCGCTCTAAGGTATCTCGTTACTTTGGGCTTTGTGTTTCATCTAATAATACTCTTCTAAGAACCGGGCGTTAGAACTTATAACGTCCTTCTGGTTCGTAGTACTATTTGAATACACAACTTTTGTTCTTCCAGGATATTTTACAACCACATTGAAATGTGTCGTTGTCTTTCATAAATATTCATAGAACATAGGTAGTACCGATTAACTCTTTCTTTTACCTTTCCTTTAGAGATCTATTTCTTATTTATACACCATGTCTACAAATGAAGTGTATGGTGTTAGTCATTTGGAATCTAATTCCAACTACTGATTATGTTATGTCTTCAGACAGGTACTAGCCTTCGTGATTAGATCACAGGCTACTTATACTTTGATACTTCTTCCACTATAGCTTGTGTCCATTGACTTGTCAAAACACTTGCTCTTGTGGTATATCAAGTATTCTAATCCATATTTAGAGTATTCATCAAATGAAGTACTCGTACCTTTCTTGTCTGAGTAGACATAGGTCTATGTATCAGTGTTTAATCAATTTCAATACTTGTCCGGATTCTATATCCTTTATCCAGAAAGGTTTGCTTAGTCGTATTATCTTCCAAATTTAATTCTTAGGTTGGAAGGTCCACTCCTTCAACTTAATTGATCAAATCAATTTCAACCTTTGAATCTTATTTGAATAAATACTACTTAGCATAGAATTCACAAGTATAATGATTTAGTAAAGAAATATCTCTAACAGATAAAACGAATTATATACTACGGTTTGTTGCATCGTGGAGACTTAGGATTCATCATTCACATATTGCTAACTAATGTACCAGAATAGATAATATCATAATTTCTTCTCAATAATCATCAAATGATTAAAAGAAATAAATATCCATTCATTAATAATAGAAAACCAGAACATAGTTCTTTCTAAAATAAAAGGGGTACATAAAAGCAATAACTAGAAATGAAATCCTATAACTATTCATAGATAACTCCTCTATTGCAAAAGTTGCCTTCTCCACAGCATTTCCCTTGACCATTCTTCCTTTCCAAGTCTCTGGGTTTCCTGGTGCCCCTGCATTAAAATGCATACATACCGTCAGTGGTTCCATATCTACCAACCAGGTTTCTGGTAGATAATACCGCTGACTATGTTTTAAAGACTAAGGAGAGAATTTCATACCTTCTTGAAGAGAAAATATAGACTTCCAGTACCCAGAATGTCTTCTATGAGAATGACTGCCTAAAGGCTTTCTCACCCCATCTTGTGGTCCAAGTACTTTAGGACTACAGGGTTTCTTTGCCCGCTTCTCCATTCCCTGGTCCATGCCCTTAGGTTCGAAACCTTTGGCTTTGGCTATAAGAGCTTGCGATTGTCTTTAACTCATCCAAAAGGTCCAACATCTCGAAAACGTGTTCAAGCGTTTCCTCGAAGCGACTGACCTTTATGAGTATCCTCATCGCCTCTTTTCTAGCCTTTTCGTTGTGTCTAAACATCAACTTGAGTTTGAGCATGATATCATGGTTAGTGGTTAATGCGAAAGCACTGTCCCACTTCTCAAAATCAGCTATTTCCTCATTAGTTGAGACACTTGTGGGTTTAGGAGGACAAAGCTCACTGAGTACCATCTTGTACTCAGCAACAGTCTGGGTAATGTCTAATTCTCTATTCCATCCAACACAGTATGGAACCAGTGCGTTAAATTCCTTGAGTATCACGGAAAGTGGATTCATAGCTATTCTCTAAACCTATAAGCACATAAACAAATAATCAATTTAATTTCCGATATTATCTCCCTCAAATAATATCATTAAATTACTAATTACATCTAAAATCCCATCAGGTAAGGCAAGCCACGTGGTGTGGACGTTTACCCACCCAAATGATTTAGCAATTAGATTTTCTTTGGTCATACATCACTTATAGCGTAACCTCGTGGGGAGGAATACTATAATGCGTATCTAAGTGTAAACCATTACTCAGCACTAAAGTAAATTGTTTGGAATTGCTACATCATCGCAAGCCACGTGGTGTGGACGTTTACGACAACTTCACAATTCTTCACAATTACTTATAACTGTCTACATCAATTAATCCAAAATCCGTCGATATAGCAAGCCACGTGGTGTGGACGTTTACTACACCAAGAGATTTTTATAATTGACTCCCAATTACTCGAGACATTTAATCTTGTGAATCAAGACGTGGTAAATCATAAGTGAAACTCGAAGTTTCTTACCAGTGATTCACCATGCCAACGACCCTATCTCTCATAAATGAGGGAGCCGAGCAGACAATCGATCCACCTTCAAAAGGATGGTACGAAGGTCTCTAATTTGTGTCCTCGACATGACCAAGTGGCTTTGGCTCCATTCCACTCCCCGGGGTGAGAATGAGTCGACTTGAAATCAGTTTTGGAAAGAAAAATTAGGCATTGTTTGACAAACTTAATCAATGTCACTTGTAATGGAATTACAAGAATTCTCCTCCAATGACTTGTCTATACGAACTTCAAAAGCTCATAAAAGTCACCAAGAGAACAGCAATGGAGACCATGGGTATTGTTTCCAATCCCTCTCCCACTTAGCTTTTTACAATAAAGGGATACGCTATCTAATGCATAAATTAATACACATAAGAATGCATACATGAAATAAAAGCACATAAATATTATCACATAGTCAAAATAATACTAGAATATTATTTTCCGACTATTATGGCTTTATTCCATCCTTGTACGCATCTTCTAGTCTTCAGTCTTCGTTCTTGAATGCTCCATGTGACGAGAATATTAATTCTAATATTTAAATCTATTTATTTTTAATAAATCCAAAAGATACTTAATTCGAAAATTAAGTCAATCGAATAAATCAAAAATAAAAATAAATATTATTAATATTTTTATTTATTTTATTTTCTTTTCCAATTCTATTAAATCTCTAGAATCCTATCCAAGTCAAACTTGGAACATTCTAGAAGACTTCCATAATAGAATAAGGAAATAAAATAAATTAAGACTCTTCTACTTTCCAAATTAATTAATTTCCATGTCCATGAAAATTCCCATAAAATATGAATAATCAATTAGGAAATAAATTAATTACAAATTAATTCTTTTCCTTATCCATGAGAGTTCCCATAAATAAGAACACTCAATAAGGAATAAATTAATTCTTATTTAATTCTTTTCCTATTTCATGAGAGTTCCTAAAAATAAGAACACTCAAAATAGGAAAACCGAATTAAATTAGGAAAGTGAATCATGGTAGGGATCCCCGCACTGTTGGAAATCGACTACCCGGGATGCGTTCGTTCGATCACTCGAACATCCGAACGCTCCCGGTCGACCCCCAGGTCCGTTACTCCGTTCACGTGCCAGCTCGTGTCCCGATTCACGCCCAGCCATTGCCCCGAAGGACAACCGCGTGAACCGGAGTTGGCTGCCCGAAAAACAGCGAAACGGCGGTCGCCGTTTCTAAAACGGCGGTCGCCGTTTGTCCTTCTGCAGGCGCGAACAGCAGCGCAACCTGCTGTTCCGGGCTCGTTTCTGGGTCGTTTTTCCTCATCCGACTACCGATCCGGAGGTCCTAGAACCCCCAGTAATCGAGGAATACGATCCACGAGATTTGGAACCCGATCTTACATCCGATGTATTTTCAACGAGAAAGAAATCGAATAATAGCGGAAATAGGGTTTCGATTTCTTATACCTTTGATGCGTGATTCGGAGAAGCCGAATAGGCGAACACCCTGAGATCTTCTAGTGTGTATCCTAGCCCTCGACGCCGGACGTTGTGTGGGCAACGATCCACTGGAGTCTTCTCTTCTTCTTCTCTCTCAAACCCACGGTGAATAATATACTCTGTCTCTCAGAAATATATTTGCGCAAGCAAATTAATTTCTACAGAAAAATTTCTGTCTCAAAAATATAATTGCGCTAGCAATTAATTTCTACAAAAAAAATTATATCAGCGCTAATCTAAATTAATTAAGCAAAGAAGAAAATAATTGCGCTAACAACTTATTTTTCTCGAATTAATTATAGCGGCGAAACTTAGGTTAGGAGAAGAGAGATTGAGGGGTTTATATAGGCCACACTAGGGACCTTAGGACAATTAATTAATTAGGCTAAATTGTAATTTAATTAAACCGGTGTCCTTAAAAGGAAAACCTTTAATTAAATCCAATTTTAATTATAATTAATTCCACTATAAAATTATAATTGAATTCCCAATTAATTAATCTATATTATTTTACCAATAATATTTCCGCCGAAATTACATATATGATTTTCCCCGTGTTTAAGATATCGCATGTCCATGAATTAATTAATTACTAATAATTAAATTAATTCATTTCTTATTATCCGAGACTAGTATCACTCGTCCTTATTATCATGTGGAACGAATCCACCTGCAGGGTTTACATGATAAACTTTATGAGCTCATCTCGGGGACATCATCAACCCAATAAATGGGACACGGTTTCCTGTCTATAATCTATAGCATGCCGTGAGTACAATTCCGATTCCCAATATACCGAGGATCTCGACTAATCAATTAGTCTCACTCATTGGCACATTAAAGAATCGAGCATTGGACACACGCACCTATAATTATATAGGGATTAGGAACTCATATATCCATAATATCTGAGGTCTAGTTCGATTACTCCGATTAGTATAAATCGAACGCCCTCCGTGGTCCTGCTCAATATACCAAGTGTACGAGTGTAACAAGATAGTCAAGACCGACTATCTACCAGTCACACTACGACGTACCGATGGATTGTCCCTGTCCATCTAAGTCGTGAGCTACTGTTCGATAGTATACGAGCAACCGACAGTATGATCTTCCGCGTGTCTCCTCACGCCATACTGTCTACAACGTATACATCAAGGACTATTGCATTAAATGCAATCATGCTTGAATCATATCTCGAATTAAGGTGTAGATAAGGAGTTCCGTATTTGCACTAAACTAGACATTTAGAATACAACTCCATCAATCTCCCACATATACTAAAAGTCTAGTCGCCCTCTCCCAAACATCAGATTCCCATAACCTCATCACGCCTTCCCAACGCTTTCGCTGGAAGTGCCTCTGTGAACGGGTTTTACCAGGCAATCCTCTCGATGCTATCTAGGTGACAACTGTATCGTCTTACTAGACGATCTCTCGAATCAGGTGGTACTTGCGCTCTACGTGTTATCTGCCACTGTGGACTCGTGGCATTTCAAGTTTGCCAATGCCGCTATTCAAAATAGCTTTGGGTAAACTAGAAACCACATCTAAGTCCCTTAGGAAGTTCTGGAGCCACACTGACCTTTTAACTGCCTCAGAGGCCGTTATCCTTTCAGTTTCCATGGTAGAGTCCGTAATGCATCGCTGCTTTACATTCTTCCATGTGACTGCTCCACTTCACAGTGAGAACACATAGCCTGACTTCGACTTTCGACTGTCCCTGTTTGATTGGAAATTCAATTCTATGTAATCCAAAAGAAAAAACTTGACTGCCTTGTAACTCAGAACATAATTCCTGGTCCTCTGCAGGAGCCTAAACATGTTCTTTACATCAGTCGAGTGATTCTTTCCAGGATTACTATGATATCTCACCACCATGCCCACGGCATGGTAGATATCAGTCTCGTGCATAGCATTATATACATTAAGCTTCCCACCATTAAGGTGCAGGGAACTGCTTACTCTTATCTATCTCCTTTATTGTGTCAGACACAAAACTTTAGATAAATGAATTCCACATCTAAAAGGTGAAGACCTTTCTTGGAATTCTGTATACTGCAACGAGTAAGAATTGTATTTACGTATGAGACTCGAGATAAGTTCTATGCTCTTTTCTGGCGATCATTTATAACTTTGATCCCAAGAACATTCCCGACTTCTCCTTATTCTCTTACATTGAATTACTCGGACAACCATCCCTTTATGTCCGATAACATCTTTCATATTGTTGCCAATTTAGAAGGATGTTGTCTACATAAAGAATGAGAAAACACCACATCTTTTCTGTCACTTCTTTATTACACACAGGACCTTAACATGCCTTGAATGAATCCATGAAATGGATTTTCTCATAGGTCCGCATGTGTCCAAGGTCTTGAAGCTCCCTTCAATCCTAAGATTGATTAAGCTTGCTTACCGAATGCTCTTGGCTCTTTTCGATGAATCCTCTGCCTGTCCCACACAGATGGTCCCGTCAAGATTTCGATTTAGAAATCCGTCTTGACTTCCATCTTCCATGTGAAGACAAAAGAATCTGGATCGACTTTAGCATAGCTACCGGCGAAAAAGTTTACTCATAATCGATCCCTTTCTTTCTGAGTGTGCACCCTTTCGCAACGAGCCTAGCCTTGAAGGTTTACACCTTCCCGTCAGACCCTCTTTTCCTCTTGTACACCTACTTGAAAACAATGGCTTTTACACCTTTGGGCGGTGCTACAAGATCCCAGACATGATTTGAATCCAAAGATTCAATCTCATATTTCATCGTCTTTTACCAAGACTGAGCATCTTGATCTTTCAGCGTCTCGTCATAGTTCCAGGGTCGGCATCATGTTCTCTAGGTGACAAGTCCGAAGACTCTCCTATAAACATGAACCTGTCGGGTTGTCTAACAACCCTCCCACTACGACGACGCTCCGGTGTGTCTTTAGTGACTAAAAATTACAGTAGTGAACTACTCAGTTAGGCTGGTTCTAAGTCTTGATCAGTCCCTCTAAGCACATTAAGTATTACCCTACTCTTGGGCTTGTGATATTGCATACATATATAGTCCATGTCTAAGAACCGAACATTGATGCAATTAATGAACATCTGGTCCTTTGGACTATATAACATATCTCAATTCGTTTTCTTAGGGTATCCTATAAACAGCCGAATATCTGTACGAGTTTCCAAAGGAATCAAGTTCAGGATAAACGCCGCTGTTTCCAAGCTTTATCCCAAAAACGAATTAGGTAACTCCGAACAACTCATTGTCTACTTTCCCATATCTATAAGAGTCCTATTCCTTCTTTACAACACATTATTTTGCCGAGGCATAAATGGTGTAGTCTGTCGGGAGTTAATCCCATTTTCCTGATAAGTATGCCTTACTCCTCTAAGAGGTCTGCATATATCAGAGCTAATCAACTCTAGTACTTTCTTGGATCTTTTCCCTTTAACCGTAAAGGGTTGCTCGGTCATTAAAACTTCTAAGTATGATTCGAAGGTTGGAAGGTCCTTTCCTTCAACCTAGCCGAGTGGTCCATCAGCTTTCATCCTTTGAATCGTACTCAAGTTAAAATGATTTAGCCTAAGATTCCATAAGTACATTTGATTCATCCTAGAAGGATCTTTACTCTTATTGGGGTTCGACAATGTGTTATTAGCTCCGGTCTGTTGCATCGTGAAAGAACACGGATTTAAAATTGTCTATCAATGTACCAGAATAGATAATATCCCTGTTTCCTACTCTGAAAAGTGTGAAACTATCAGAAGAAACGGAATATCCATTCTAAACCAATTTAGAAATCTGAAATGACATTTCTTTCTAAATGCCGGCACATAAAGACAATTTATTAGAACTAAAATCCTACGGTTTAAAACCATTTAACATCTCCCACTGCAACGGCTGTTACCTTAACATTATTGCCTATTGTAGGTTACTACTTCTTCCTTTCTAAGTCTCCGGGTTTCCTGGAACCCCTGCATTTAAGTGCAGACATATTTATGTTGGAGTTGTGTACTTAATGTCTAGATTTAAGTAACGGTAAACTCCCGGTCATAGCATTTAATCTATTAAATTAATAAACAATCGTTTGCTTTTAATTATTGATAGTTAAATATGTGCAAAATATAGTCCTGGATTCTATACGTTGTAGTTAGTATGGTGTGCGACGTCACACAGAAGATCATACTATCGGTTACTCGTATTTAATCGAACGGTTGCTCACGACCTAGATGGACCCGGACCAATCCATCGGTATAGTCGTTGTGTGAGAGAGAAAATAATTTGTCTTAATTATTTTATCACACTTGTACACTTGGTGTATTGAGCGGATCGTTGAGATTCATCGATTAGGATTGCCGGCGATAATCGATTCGAGTCTCAGTGTATTTTATTCTTAATCCCCGATATTATTGCGCGTGTGTATATTTAATATAAGTGGCTTTGATTTACCAAAGGAATTAACCGATTTAATTATTGGGTTAATTACCGGTTAAGTTGGGTCACTATATTTCATATATGGCATGCCGTGAATGATTGACCGGACAGTGTATCCCGGAAGGGTTGATAATATCCCCGAGATGAGTTCATAAGGAATTATTGTGTAAACCTCATGAGTGGATTCGTTCCGCACAATAATTAAGGTTGAATGGTACTAGTCTCGGATTAAAGAGATGAATAAATTAATTAGCAATAAATTAATTTTATTCATGGATATTTAAATCTTAAATACACGGAATAAATAATACTACCGGAGAAATATTATTTGATATAATATGGTTTAATATTGGGAGTGCAATTAATTTATATAGTGGAAAATAAATTAATTAATATTGATAAGGATTAATGGACTTGGGCAGTGGGCTCAATTTAATCTTCAATATTGGAAGCCCAATATTCCACCTCCTTTAGATCCCCTACGTAGCCTATAAAAGCACTACATGGCCTTCATAAATCATAAGACAAGATTATCATACTTGATATTCTAGAGAGTTGAAGGAGATCCATAGGAGTTCGATAGATCGTCGCCCACCCGACGTTCGAACGGAGTGCAAGGAATACGTGGGAAGATTCAAAAGGTATTCAACTTGATTTCGTTTCTCCGCACAACGAATCAAAGGTATGATCATAAAACTCCTTGTGTGATTTTATGTTCAATTAAATTGTGATACATGCATGAACGCACGATCCGGGTAAACGACGAACTTCGGGGACGGGGATTCGA
This sequence comes from Euphrasia confusa, assembly GCA_954870475.1. NCBI lineage: Eukaryota > Viridiplantae > Streptophyta > Magnoliopsida > Lamiales > Orobanchaceae > Euphrasia > Euphrasia confusa. Next base: position 111,390 of record CATPAB010000414.1, read on the forward strand.
GATCCCCGGCGAAGTTCGAAGGAGCCCTCGGCTGGGAGCCGAGGGGGTGCGGTCGAGCCCTAGGGCTTCGACCGCGACGGCGCGTGGAGGAACCCCGGCTGGGAGCCGGGGTGGGCGATCGACCGCGGTGGTCGATCGCCGGGCAGCCGCGGCTGGAGCCGCGGCGGGTTCGCCGCTGGGCGAACCGCCCTCCTCGGGCGGTGGCGGTGAGTCGGCGGACTCACCGCCCGGGGCTGCCGGAGCAGCCCCAGCGATCGCCTCGTGCGCGATCGCGAGCCCCACGGTGGGGCTCGGCTAGGGTTTAGCCGCGGGTTCATCCCGCGGCGATGCTCTTGTCGAGCCCGGTTCTTCGTGGCGTTCGTGATCGGTTTCCGGCGACGGGATTTCGGTCGGGGTTATCGGTTCCGCAATTTTTGATACCCCGGGATATCGATTTCCAGCAATTTAGTGGTTCCCGTATCCACACACCAGGTACTGGTGGATAACACCACTGAGCATGTTTCGGTGACTAAGGAAGAGTCAACTTCTTGTTGCTTGAGAGGACAATTAAAACTCCCAGTATCCAAACTGCTTACAACGGAAGCATTTGCCCCTTGGGTTTGCTTGTCCCATTCCGTGGTCCAGATATATTAGACCCACTGGGTTTCCGTGTTTGCTTCTTCTTCCTTTTGCCGCCCGAAGGCCTAGGAAGAGCCAATTTCTCAGCCACAAGTGTTTTTAAGAGCCCTTAAGGATTCCCTCAGCCACTTGAAGTTCAACCAGGAGCTCCGCCAATGAATAAGACCTCTTATTCATATTTTAGTTCAGGCGGAACTGCTCAAAACTTCTCGGCAGAGACTGGAGCATAAAATCAACCTGGGTTACCCCATTGATAATTTCTCCCAGAATCTCTATCTCAATGTGATAGCCCATCATTCTAAGAACGTGATCCCTCACGGGCGTTCTTTCCGACATGATGGCCGTCATGAGTTGCCTCATTTTTCTTTGCCCGACTGTCCTGTCCTGAAAACCAAAAACTTCTTTAGGTTAAGCATCATATCATAGGTAATGGTCATGGCATGATCCCGATGTCGCAGCACATTTGACATGAAAACCAAAATGTTGCTCCGCGTCATCTCATAGCCTTGATCCATTTCAAATGAGCTTCCTTTCCTCAGTAGTGGAAGCTTCATTTGGCTCAGCAGGTCAATTGACTTGGAGTACATATTTGTACTCCTCTGCAGTTAGGACAATGTCCAAGTTTCTTCTCTTATCCATACAATCAGGTTCAGTGAGTTTGTTGACTTTAAATGGGAATAATACCATATAAAACAAACAATGAGTTTAATTCGATATCATTTCCCTCAAGTGATATCATTAAACTACCAATCATTTCCAAAATCCCATCAGACATAGCAAGCCACGTTCTTGTGGACGTTTACCAGTCCAAATGATTTTATGATTGGATTTCACTTCGATCGTACATCATCATAGCAGTGACTCCGATGGGGAGGATACTATAAAGCGTACCTAAGTGTATACCATTTCTAAGTACTAAGTCTACCGCTCGGGAACTACATGTCCACCGCAAGCCACGTTCATGTGGACGTTTACGTTGACATGCGGTCCTCCACGAATTTCTATAACTGTCGAGCCTCAATTAATCCCAAAGTTCCGTTTCCATCTAGCAAGCCACGTTAGTGTGGACGTTTACTAAACAAACAACTTTATTAATTGAATCCTTCTTATTTAAATGTCATAGAGTCTCAATTAACCCAAAGTACCGTTTCCATTTAGCAAGCCACGATAGTGTAGACGTTTACTAAAACAAACAACTTTGTTAATAAACTCTTACATTTATTAAATTTCACAATTTTATTAATCAAAGCTTGATATCTCGTAAGTTAAACTCGAAGTTTCTAACCAGCGATCAATCATGCAATTGAGCCCTATCTCTCACTAGGTGAGGGAGCCAACCAGACAATCGATCTAGTCATCGAATGACTCGAAAGTCTCTAATCTGTGTCATCGACATAACCAAGCGCTTTGGCTCCATTCCACTCCCCGGGGTGAGAATGAGTCGAGTTGAAATTAGTCTTTGAATGACAGATTAGGCATTGCTTTTGAGAAATATAATTGTTCAATTTTATAAGTGGATTTTAAATTCGAATTTTGATCCAGTGATATCCGTGTGTCGACTTTATCCGATAGGGAGGATGACACTAAAGCCAACTCGTAAGTGACACACATCACTTATCAAAACAGAGAATGGAGACCGCGGGATTGTTTCCAATCCCTCTCCCACTTAGTATTTTACTAAAAGGGATAACATGCATAAAATGAATAAAGCATAATAACAAGCACGTAAACACACAAAAAGCATTTAACGTGGCCCCGATTATTATGGCCTTTAAATATCTTCCATGCACGTCTTCTCGGATCTTCGTCTCGTTGCTCGTCTCGGTCTCGATCCACCACCGACTCGTCTAAGTGCCAAGAGACGAACCCCTCCCACTGGAGTATCATCCCAGGCCTCGACGAGCGACCCGTGGTGTCCGTCGAACCCCCGCGCCGCTGCTGCCAAGTATCCAGCGAAACGGCGACCGCCGTTTAAGAAACGGCGACCGCCGTTTGCCCTTCAGCAGCTCGCGGGTTCGACTTCTCGACCCTCGTTCATCCGGCCTCCGATCTTCTCTCGATCCACCAAGTAGCAGTAACATTACAAAGGTAAAACATACTACTTCCGGCATCGATCCTATACAGGTTGATCGATCCTATACATCCGGATAAAACGAAAAACGAAATAGAAAAACCTAAACGACTCAACCCGTCGTTTTAACTATTACATTCAAGCAACGATTTAAAAACAAAAATCTCGACAATCCCGAGAGTTTAACAAACCACAAAACATACAGCACAATCACATGGCCATAATAATCGGGTTCGAACCTGCAAAACAAATCTCGCAAAAACACAACGAATCGACAAAACCGGCTCTGATACCAATTGTTGGAAATCGACTACCCGGGATGCGTTCGTTCGATCACTCGAACATCCAAACGCTCCCAGTCGACCCCCAGGTCCGTTACTCCGTTCACGTGCCAGCTCGTGTCCCGATTCATGCCCAGCCATTGCCCCGAAGGACAACCGCGCGAACCGGAGCTGGCTGCCCGAAAAACAGCGAAACGGCGGTCGCCGTTTGTCCTTCTGCAGGCGCGAACAGCAGCGCAACCTGCTGTTCCGGGCTCGTTTCCGGGTCGTTTTTCCTCATCCGACTACCGATCCGGAGGTCCTAGAACCCCCAGTAATCGAGGAATACGATCCAAGGGATCCGGAACCCGATCTTACATCCGATGTATTTTCAACGAGAAAGAAATCGAATAATAGCGGAAATAGGGTTTCGATTTCTTATACCTTTGATGCGTGATTCGGAGAAGCCGAATAGGCGAACACCCTGAGATCTTCTAGTGTGTATCCTAGCCCTCGACGCCGGACGTTGTGTGGGCAACGATCCACCGGAGTCTTCTCTTCTTCTTCTCTCTCAAACCCACGGTGAATAATATTCTCTGTCTCTCAGAAATATATTTGCGCAAGCAAATTAATTTCTACAGAAAAATTTCTGTCTCAGAAATATAATTGCGCTAGCAATTAATTTCTACATAAAAAAATATATCAGCACTAATCTAAATTAATTAAGCAGAGAAGAAAATAATTGCGCTAACAATTTATTTTTCTCCGCAGAAATAATTATAGCGGCGAAACTTAGGTTAGGAGAAGAGAGATTGAGGGGTTTATATAGGTCACACTAGGGACCTTAGGACAATTAATTAATTAGGCTAAATTGTAATTTAATTAAACCGGTGTCCTTAAAAGGAAAACCTTTAATTAAATCCAATTTTAATTATAATTAATTCCACTATAAAATTATAATTGAATTCCCAATTAATTAATTTATATTATTTTACCAATAATATTTCCGCCGAAATTACATATATGATTTTCCCCGTGTTTAAGATATCGCATGTCCATGAATTAATTAATTACTAATAATTAAATTAATTCATTTCTTATTATCCGATACCACTCATCCTTATTATCATGTGGAACGAATCCACCTGCAGGGTTTACATGATAAACTTTATGAGCTCATCTCGGGGACATCATCAACCCAATAAATGGGACACGGTTTCCTGTCTATAATCTATAGCATGCCGTGTGTACAATTCCGATTCCCAATATACCGAGGATCTCGACTAATCAATTAATCTCACTCATTGGCACATTAAAGAATCGAGCATTGGACACACGCACCTATAATTATATAGGGATTAGGAACTCATATATCCGTAATATCTGAGGTCTAGTTCGATTACTCCGATTAGTATAAATCGAACGCCCTCCCGTGGTCCTGCTCAATATACCAACTGTACGAGTGTAACATGATAGTCAAGACCGACTATCTACCAGTCACACTACGACGTACCGATGGATTGTCCCTGTCCATCTAAGTCGTGAGCTACTGTTCGATAGTATACGAGCAACCGACAGTATGATCTTCCGCGTGTCTCCTCACGCCATACTGTCTACAACGTATACATCAAGGACTATTGCATTAAATGCAATCATGCTTGAATCATATCTCGAATTAAGGTATAGATAAGGAGTTCCGTATTTGCACTAAACTAGACATTTAGAATACAACTCCATCAATAAATATTATCACATAGTCAAAATAATACTCTAGAATATTATTTTCCGACTATTATGACTTTATTCCATCCTTGTACGCATCTTCTAGTCTTCAGTCTTCGTTCTTGAATGCTCCATGTGACGAGAATATTAATTCTAATATTTAAATCTATTTATTTTTAATAAATCCAAAAGATACTTAATTCGAAAATTAAGTCAATCGGATAAATCAAAAATAAAATTAAATATTATTAATATTTTTATTTATTTTATTTTCTTTTCCAATTCTATTAAATCTCTAGAATCCTATCCAAGTCAAACTTGGGACATTCTAGAAGACTTCCATAATAGAATAAGGAAATAAAATAAATTAAGACTCTTCTACTTTCCAAATTAATTAATTTCCATGTCCATGAAAATTCCCATAAAATATGAATAATCAATTAGGAAATAAATTAATTCCAAATTAATTCTTTTCCTTATCCATGAGAGTTCCCATAAATAAGAACACTCAATAAGGAATACAATAATTCTTATTTAATTCTTTTCCTATTTCATGAGAGTTCCTAAAAATAAGAACACTCAAAATAGGAAAACCGAATTAAATTAGGAAAGTGAATCATGGTAGGAGAAGCACGGGGTGGGGATCCCCGCACCCCTCCCACTCGATCGGCCACCACACCGGGAGGAGCACCGCCGCCCAGCCGGCCGGCCAGCCACCACCGTCGCCGGCGGCAGCCCACGGATGAGGGGCGATCGGCCCCCTTCCCTGCGGTCGATCGCTCGGGATCGATCATGGGGATTGATCGATCCCCGGTCCTTCCCTCTCATCGTCTCCTTCGTCACATCTCGTTCTCCGGCGATCGTCTCAACATCGAACCAATGTAAAATTAAATTACAAATTTAAATTACAATTCCGGTATCGATTCTATACATGAAATCGATCCTATACACTTTCCGGAAAAACAAGAACAATAATAATAAAACTTAAATTCGGTCAACCCCCGAATTTTTACTATTACAAGCATTCATCCACACAAAACGAATCTCGACATGTCCGAGAGTTTAATAAAAATTATGACAATAATTAATAAATAATTAACAAGCCATAATAGTCGGAATCCCTGCAAGGTAGAACACAAAATCGAACATATACATGAAGTAGAACCAACGCTCTGATACCAATTGTTGGAAATCGATATCCCGGGGTTAATGGAATTGCGGAATACATAACCCCGACCGAAATCCCATCGCCGGAAAACACGCGAACCACCTCACGAAGCCGGAGCTCGACCGGAGTGTCTCCGTGGGCGAATCCACGGCTAACCCTAGCCGAACCCCCGCCGGGAGGGGTGCGATCGCGCGCCAGCCGCGATCGCGTGGGGCTGCTCCGGCAGCCCCCGGCGGTGAGTCCGGCGACTCACCGCCGTCACCGGAGGAGGTGTTGGAGTTGTGTACTTAATGTCTAGATTTAAGTGACGGAAACTCACGATTCATTGCCACTAATCTATTTAACTAAATAAACAATTATTTGCATTTAATTATTTATAATTAAATATATGCAAATTATAGTCCTGGATTTTATACGTTGTTGTTAGTATGGTGTGTCGGGCCCACACAGAAGATCATACTATCGGTTACTCGTATTTAATCGAACAGTTGCTCACGACCTAGATGGACACGGACCAATCCATCGGTATAGTCGTTGTGTGAGAGAGAAAATAATTTATCTTAATTATTTTATCACACTTGTACACTGGGTGTATTGAGCGGATCGTTGAGATTCATCGATTAGGATTGCCGGCGATAATCGATTCGAGTCTCAGTGTATTTTATTCTTAATCCCCGATATTATTGCGGGTGTGTATATTTAATATAAGTGACTTTGATTTACCAAAGGAATTAACCGATTTAATTATTGGGTTAATTACCGGTTAAGTTGGGTCACTATATTTTATATATGGCATGCCGTGAATACTTGACGGGAAAGTGTATCCCGGAAGGGTTGATAATATCCCCGAGATGAGTTCATAAGGAATTATTATGTAAACCCTGCAGGTGGATTTGTTCCGCATAATAATTAAGGTTGAATGGTACTAGTCTCGGATAAAAGAGATGAATAAATTAATTAGCAATAAATTAATTTTATTCATGGATATTTATATCTTAAATACACGGAATAAATAATACTACCGGAGAAATATTATTTGATATAATATGGTTTAATATTGGGAGTGCAATTAATTTTATATAGTGGAAAATAGAATTAATTAATATTGATAAGGATTAATGGACTTGAGCATTGGGCTCAATTTAATCTTCAATATTGGAAGCCCAATATTCCACCTCCTTAAGATCCCCTACGTAGCCTATAAAAGCACTACATGGTCTTCTCTATTCTCATAACTTGAAGATCACAATTCTAGAGAGAGAAAGTAGAGAGGAGGATCCATGGAGTTCGGTAGATCGTCGCCCACACGACGTCCGGGCTAGTGCAAGGAATACGTGGGAAGATCTCAAGGTCATCATAAGATCTCGTTTCTCCGCACAACGAATCGAAAGGTGAATTAAATAATTGCTATTTAATTCTTGTTTTATTGAAATCAATTATCGAAAAACAAGATCCAAAGATCGAACCCGGATTAGACGAACGATCACGCGGTGGTGGCGAAGCCACCGGACCGCGTGGGATCGCCCGCCTAGGGTTTCGACGCGCGAGGAGGATCGACCCCGGCTGGGAGCCGGGGCAGCGATCGATCACCCCGATTGATCGCTGGAGCGCGGGCTGGTGCCGCGCTCCACCCCACCACGGCGGTGGGGACCTCCAGACGGCGGCGAGTCGCCGGACTCGCCGCGGGGGCTGCTGGGCAGCCCCGACCGATCGCTAGCATGCGATCGGTGTTCGATCGCATCGAGCCCCGCGTGCGGGGGCTCGGGCTGGGCGTGCGCGCGGCTTCGGCCGTGTCGTGCGTTCGGCTCGTTCTCCGGCTCGTACGTGGTGTTCGTGTAATCTCCGGCGAAGGGTTCGTTCGGGTTATTGGTTTCCGCAAATTTAAATAACCCGGAATATCGAATTCCAACAATTGGTATCAGAGCGTACGGTTACGTTTTTCGTTAATTGTTTCGATAATCGATTATCGTTGTTTATAGCCATAGATTAATTTAATTTATTAAATTATTGTGCTATATATATTGTTCTACGTACTTTTTTTCTCTCTTGTGTGAATTGTGTTTGTCGGAAAAATTAATTATTAAAATCGAGGGTTTTTCGGAATAATCGAATCGAATAAAGATCGATCGATCGCGGCGTACCTAGGCTCGTAGGGGCTGTGCGGGCTGCTGGGCATGACCTAGACGTGGCTAGGCATGCCGGCGTGTGCCACCAGTGGTGGTGGTTCGCCGGCAGCCGGTGGCTGCGTTCGGTGGTTGCGGTGGCGGCGTCGCGGACAGCTTCTTGATCGAGCGGGCTGCTGGGACGGCTGAGCTCGGCACGAGCTGCCGGACGTGGGTTGAACACAGCTGGGCAGTCGGCGTATGCCACCAGTGGTGGTGGTTCGCCGGCAGCCGGCGGCTACGTTCGACGATCACGGTTTCGGCATCACGAACGGCTCGTGGGTCGCGGCTTCGGCTTCGTACTCGGACGGGCTGCTGCTGGAGCGGGCTGCTCGTGCGATGATAGCAGCATGTCGATGGCATGGGTCGTCGGAGGAGACGTCATGCCGGAGATCGACTAGGTTGCTGCTGGTGTGCCGCTTGCCGAAGAAGACGATCGATCGCGCTGCTTGCATGAACTAATTAATTGGAGCTTGCATTGCATGGTCTTTTGATTAATGCTAGATGTGCACATGTTAATTAGTTAATGATCTCGTGGGTCAATCGAAAGTGTGGCCATGCGTTTTGCATGGTGGGATCGCGGTTATGCATGGCTGGTAGTTGGTGTGCATGTGTTCATGCATGGAACCAACTAAGCATGGTTCGATTGGGATTTTGGGTCGACCGGAATCTCGGTTTCGGTTCGTCCCGGTAAATCCGATCTTTCCAGAAATAATTTAATCTTTCTAATTGAGGTTGCTTACACACGAACCGAGAAATAATTGGATCTTTCCATAAGACTGGATAACCTCATCAAACCGCATGTTCCAAGATCTAGAAGCTTGCTTCAATCCATAAATGGATCGGTTTAGCTTACACACTAGATGCTCTTGGCCTTTCTTAATGAAACCTTCTGGCTGTCTCATGTAAATGGTCTCGTCAAGATTCCCATTCAAGAATGCTGTCTTGACGTCCATTTGCCACACCTCATAATCCATATAAGATGCTATAGACAAAAGAATCCGGATCGACTTTAGCATAGCTACCGGCGAAAAAGTTTCCTCATAATCGATCCCTTCTTTCTGAGTATACCCTTTCGCAACAAGCCTAACCTTGAAGGTTTCAACCTTCCCGTCAGACCCTCTTTTCCTCTTGTACACCCACTTGCAACCAATGGCTTTTACACCTTTGGGCGGTGCTACAAGATTCCAGACCTGATTTGAATCCATTGATTCAATCTCAGATTTCATCGCTTTTTGCCAAGACTGAGCATCTTGATCTTTAAGCGCCTCGCCATAGGTCCAGGGATCGGCTTCATGTCCTCCAGGTAACAAGTCCGAAGACTCACCTATAAACATGAACCTATCGGGTTGTCGAACAACCCTCCCACTACGACGAGGCTCCGGTGTAACCTCAGTAACTACAGGTGCAGACTGTGGTGGCGTATCACCCGGTTCGGTTGGATCTAAGCCTTGATCGTCCCCTCTCAGTTCGTTTAGTATTATCTCACTCTTGGGCTTGTGGTCCATTATATAATCCTCTTCCAAGAACCGAGCGTTGGTGCTAACAACGATCTTCTGGTCCTGAGGACTATAAAATAGACCACCTTTCGTTCCTCTAGGATATCCTATAAACAACCGAATATCTGAACGAGATTCCAATTTATCAGCCCCATGCTTCAGCACATGTGCTGGACAACCCCAGATCCGAATGTGTTTCAAGTTCGGCTTTCGCCCGGTCCACAATTCCGAGGGCGTCTTAGGGACTGATTTAGAAGGAACCAAGTTCAGGATATACGCCGCTGTTTCCAAGGCATATCCCCAGAACGAAACTGGTAGGTCTGAATAGCTCATCATAGATCTAACCATTTCCATAAGAGTCCTATTCCTTCTTTCTGCTACACCATTCTGTTGGGGCGTGTATGGTGCAGTCATCTGGGAGTCAATCCCATTCTCTAATAAGTACGCCTTAAACTCTCCCGAGAGGTACTCTCCTCCACGATCAGATCGTAGAGTCTTTATGGTTTTACCTTGAAGGTTCTCCACAAGAGCTTTGTACTCCTTGAACTTGTCAAAGCACTCGCTCTTGCGGCGCATCAGGTATATAAAACCATACCTTGAGTAATCATCAGTGAAGGTTACGAAATATTCATAACCTCCTCTCGCTTGGACAGATAAGGGCCCGCACAAATCAGAGTGAATCAATTCCAGTACTTCCTTGGATCTATACCCCTTATCACTAAAGGGTCGCTTGGTCATTTTTCCTTCCAGGCATGATTCGCAGGTTGGAAAGTCCTCATCTTTCACACCACTGAGTATTCCATCAGTTATCAACCTTTGAATCCTACCCAAGTTAATATGACCTAGCCTAAGATGCCATAAGTACTTTTGATTCATTCTAGAAGGCTCCTTTCTCTTATTGGTACTAGATGTATTATTTGACTCTACTCGTTGCATCGTGGAATAATCAGGATTCAGTATATATAAGTTGCCTATCAATGTACCAGAACATATATACTCACCATTCTTTTTGATAATAACAGAACTATCAAAAGAAACAGAATATTTATTCAAAACCAATTTAGAAACCGAAACAAGGTTCTTTCTAAAATTCGGTACATAAAGACAATCATTCAATACTAAAACTTTATTATTAAAAGATAAATGAACATCTCCCACTGCAACCGCCGCCACTTTCGTAGCATTGCCCATGTAGATGGTGATCTCTCCCTCTCTAAGCCGCCGGGTTTCCTGGAACCCCTGCAAAGAATTGCAGACATGATCAGTGGCTCCCGTATCCACACACCAGGTACCGGTGGATAACACCGCTAAACATGTTTCAGTGACTAAGGAAAAGTTCATACCTCCTTGTCTGAGAGGACAATTAGACTTCCAATGTCCAGACTGCTTGCAACGGAAACACTTGCCCTTGGGCTTGTTCACTCCATTCCGTGGTCCACCATTGCTGGGTCCACTGGGTTTCCGTCCTTGCTTCTTCTTCCTCTTAGTCCCCGGAGGGCCAGGAAGTTTCACAGCCACAAGTGCCTGAGACTTCTTAAAGATTCCCTCTGCCGCCTGGAGTTCAGTCAGGAGTTCCGCCAACGTATATAACCTCTTGTTCATGTTATAGTTCAGGCGGAACTGCTCAAAACTCTTAGGCAGAGACTGGAGCACTATATCGATCTGGGTTTCCCCATCGATAGATCCTCCCATAATCTCTATCTCATTCAGATAGCCTATCATCCTAAGAACGTGATCCCTCACGGGCGTTCCTTCGGACATAGTGGCCGTCATGAGTTGCCTCATGGCATCTTGCCTGGCTGCCCTATCCTGACTACCAAACATCTCCTTGAGGTTAAGCATCATATCATAGGCAGTGGTCATGGCTTCATGCTGATGTTGCAGCACATTTGACATAGAAGCCAAAATGTAGCACCGCGCCATCTGATTAGCCTTGACCCACTTCCGATGAGCTTCCTTTTCCTCAGGAGTGGAGGTGTCAATAGGTTCATCAGGACAATCCTCATGGAGTACATATTTGTACTCCTCAGCAGTCAGGACAATGTCCAAGTTTCGTTTCCAGTCAATATAGTTCGGACCAGTAAGTTTGTTCTCTTTTAGTATCATGGATAGCGGGTTGAGTGCCATATCTATAAAAGAGACAAATCAAACTGTCAAATTTAATTCGATATTAACTCCCTTAATTAATATCATTAAATCTACCAATCAATCCTAAAATCCCATCAGACTAGCATGCCACGTTCATGTGGACGTATACTAGTCCAAATGATTTTATAACTGGACTTTTACTTCGGTCGTACATCATTACAGCAGTGACTCCGATGGGGAGGATACTGTAAAGCGTACCTAAGTGTATACCATTTCTCAGTACTAAGTTAACCGCTCGGAAACTACACGCCCACCGCAAGCCACGTTAGTGTGGACGTTTACGTTGACATGCGGTCCCTTTACGATTTCCTATAACTGTCGAGCCTCAATTAACCCAAAGTTCCGTTTCCGTCTAGTAAGCCACGATAGTGTGGACGTTTACTAAACAAACAACTTTGTTAATTGAATTCCATTTAATAAATTTCACAATTTCGTTAATCAAAGCTTGATATCTCGTAAGTGAAACTCTAAGTTTCTAACCAGCGATCAATCATGCAATTGAGCCCTATCTCTCACAAAGTGAGGGAGCCAACCAGACAATCGATCTAGTCATCAAATGACTCGAATGTCTCTAATCTGTGTCATCGACATAACCAAGTGCTTTGGCTCCATTCCACTCCCCGGGGTGAGAATGAGTCGAGTTGAAATTAGTCTTTGAAAGACAGATTAGGCATTGCTTTGAAAAACTTAAGTTTTCAATTCTATAAATGGAATTGAATTCGAATTTTGATCCAGTGATATCCGTGTGTCAACTTTATCCGATAGGGAGGATGACACTAAAGCCAACTCGTAAGCGACACACATCACTATCAAAACAGAGAATGGAGACCGCGGGATTGTTTCCAATCCCTCTCCCACTTAGTTTTTACGAAAGGGATAACATTCACATGCATATGAAATTAAAGCATAATAAAACACGTTAAACACACAAGAAGCAATTAACGTGGCCCGATTAATATGGTCTTTAAAGTCTTCAATGCACGTCTCGGATCTTCGTCTCGTTGCTCGTCTAGGTCTCGGTCCATCACCGACTCGTCTAAGGACCAAGAGACGAACTCCTCCCACTGGAGTATCATCCCGGGCCCTCGACAAGCGATCCGTGATGTCCGTCGAACCCCCACAAGCTGCTGCCAAGAAAACACCGAAACGGCGACCGCCGTTTGAAAAACGGCGACCGCCGTTTGCCCTTCAGCAGCCGCGGGTTCGACTTCTCGACCCCCGTTCGTCCGGCCTTCGATCTCGTCTCGATCCACCAAGCAGCAGCAACATTACAAGGTAAAGCTAACTACTTCCGGCATCGATCCTATACATTTTGATCGATCCTATACACCCGGATAAACGAAAAACGAAAAAAAACTTAAACGACTCAACCCGTCGTTTTAACTATTACAAGCAAGCAACGATAAAAACAAAAGATCTCGACAACCCCGAGAGTTTAACAAACCACAACATACAGTACATAAACATATGACCATAATAATCGGGTTATCCTGCAAAACAAAACTCGCAAACAATACAAAGAACGTATAACCGGCTCTGATACCAATTGTTGGATTTCGACTACCCGGGATGCGTTCGTTCGATTGCTCGAACATCCGAACCATCCCAGTCGACCTCCGAAGTCACTACTTCGTTCGCTTAACAGCCCTTAACCCGAATCATGCCCAGCCATCGCCCCGAAGGACAACCGCACGAAACGGAACTGGACTGCATCGATTCGGCGACCGCCGAAAGCAGTCCAGCGGTCGCTGAAAGGAACTGCAAACGGCGACCGCCGTTTGCCCTTTGGCGACCGCCGTTTTGTCCGCGAACAGCAACGTGATGTTGCTGTTCCGGGCTCGTTTCCGGGTCGTTTTTCCTCATCCAACTACCGTTCCGGAGGTCCTAGACCCCCCAGTAGTCGAGGAACACGATCCACGACCCCGGAATCCGATCTACGTTCATGTATGATCAACGAGAATTAGATCGAATAAATAGCGGAATAGAGAATTCGATCTCATACCTCTCGGTCGATTGTTGAGACCTTAGATGCTTCTAACGTATGCCTCAGATCCCTTCTCCAGCCGTTGTGTGGGCAACGATCCGCTGGAGTTCTCACGTCTGTACTTCTCCTTTCCAAGACCAGCGTATAAACTATTCTGTGAGAATAATTTTTAATTGCGTTAACTAATTAATTTAAACAGAGAAAAAATCTTAATTGCGCTAACAATTATTTTTCTCTGCTGAAATGAATTATTGCGGCGAAAGTTAGGTCTTAGGAGAGTACGGGAGGGGGGTTTTTATAGAGTTACGTTAGGGACCTTAGGATAAATTAATTAAGGGCTAAATTGAAATATTAATTAACTTGGAATACGTAAACGCAATTCCTTAATTAATCGATTTCAATTTTAATTATTATTAACTCCACTATAAAATAATAATTGAATTCCCGAAATTAATTTTAATATTATTTCAACAATAATAAATCCGACGAAATTACATATACGACTTTCCCCGTGTTTAAGATATCGAACGTCCACGAATTTATTTAATTACTAATAATTAAATTAATTCGTTTCTTATTATCCGAGACTAGTACCACTCATCCTTATTATCATGTGGAACAAATCCACCTGCAGGGTTTACATGATAAACTTTATGAGCACATCTCGGGGACGTTATCAACCCAATAAACGGGACACGGTTTCCTGTCTATAATCTATAGCATGCCGTGTGTACAATTCCGATTCCCAATTTACCGAGTATCTCGACTAATCAAATAGTCTCACTCATTGGCAAGTTAAAGAACCGAGAATTGGACATACGCACCTATAATTATATAGGGATTAAGAATTCGTATATCCGTAATTCTGAGGTCTAGTTCGATTACGTCGATTAGTATAAATCGAACGCCCTCCCTTGGTCCTGCTCAATACACCAAGTGTACAAGTGTAACATAATAGTCAAGACCAACTATTACCCAGTCACACTACGACGTACCGATGGATTGTCCCTGTCCATCTAAGTCGTGAGCTTCTGTTCGATACTATACGAGTAACCGACAGTATGATCTTCCGCGTGTCTCCTCACGCCATACTGTCTACAACGTATATATCTAGGACTATTGCATTCAAGTACAAGATAGACAAAATGCCGACAGTTTGATTAATAGATAATGAAAAACACAGATAAGGAGTTCCATATTGTCACTAAACTAGACATTTAGAATATAACTCCATCAATAACAACCAGAGATATTCATAAAACTAGGTGAGTCTTCGTACTCTGGACCTAGTATATGTGAAATCGATCCCTAGATCTACATAGAGGCGGTACTAGATCTAAATGTGCCTTCTTTGAAAGCAATAAGGATTATTGTTAAGAGGCGAGATCATTTAAGATTACAAGCTTAGTTGATCCATTTATGGATTGTAACAAAGCTTGAGTTCGTGGAACTTGCGCATTGATGAGATAGTCCATTTGATGGATTCATCAAAAGGCATTGACGAATCGTGTGTATGGGAAACGTGATGGAAACAAGGTGGTGTTTCTCGGAGGTTTTATGTAAATAACATTTTATCATTGGTAACAATGTAAAGATGTTGTCAGACATAAAATGATGGTTGTCTAGAAAAATCGATATATGAGATAAAGAAGAAGTTAGAGCATGTTCTTAAGATCTAGGATCTCAAGAAAAGAACATTGTACTTCTATAGATATCTTGTACGATTATGGTTCGTTTTAACATGCAAGATTCCGAGAAAGGTTCGTTACCTTTCAGAGACGGAATGCATCTATCTAAGGTATGTGTTTTAGAACACATAAAGGTGATAGAAGCAGTGAAAGCAGTTTCCTACACTTGGAGTGTGGAAAGCTTGATAAATGCATCGTTGAAAACAAGAACCTGGTATCGGCTATGCGGTTAGCATAGTGGGAGGATATCAAGAATAATCCTGGAAAGGAATATTCGACTGCCGTAAAAGTACTTTCGAAGTACTGTTCTAGACTACGAAGCAGACGAGTTTTTCCTTTGGATTACATTCTCTTAGATTTCTAATCGAATGAGGACCGGTGTAAGTCGATCAGGCTATGTGTTTCACTATTAAAGGAGAAGGAGTTTTAACATGGAAGAGTGATAAGCACGATGCTTTTCGGACTCTGCCATGGGTAACCAAATAGCGGCCTCAGAGGCAGCGGAAGTTTTGGTATAACTCCGGGATAATCTCTGGGACTTAGATGTGATTCTTAATTTGCCAAAGGCTATGTAAATAGCGGTGCAATGGCAAATGGTAAGAAATCACAAGTCCATAAGTGTAAGATAACACATAGTGCAAGTACCACCTGATACGAGTCATCGTCAAGGGAGACGACGCTGTAGTCACCAAGATAACTTCAGAGCGGCAACCTAGAGTGCTCATTCACATAGTACTTCTTGGAAGTACAACTTTAGCACGTGATGAGTATGGGAGTCGGGAGTTTGGAGGAAATGACTAGACCTTAGTACAAGTGGGAGATTGTTGGAGTTGTGTACTTAATGTCTAGATTTAAGTGACGGAAACTCACGATTCATTGCCACTAATCTATTTAACTAAATAAACAATTATTTGCATTTAATTATTTATAATTAAATATATGCAAATTATAGTCCTGGATTTTATACGTTGTAGTTAGTATGGTGTGTCGGGCCCACACAGAAGATCATACTATCGGTTACTCGTATTTAATCGAACAGTTGCTCACGACCTAGATGGACACGGACCAATCCATCGGTATAGTCGTTGTGTGAGAGAGAAAATAATTTATCTTAATTATTTTATCACACTTGTACACTTGGTGTATTGAGCGGATCGTTGAGATTCATCTATTAGGATTGCCGGCGATAATCGATTCGAGTCTCAGTGTATTTTATTCTTAATCCCCGATATTATTGCGGGTGTGTATATTTAATATAAGTGACTTTGATTTACCAAAGGAATTAACCGATTTAATTATTGGGTTAATTACCGGTTAAGTTGGGTCACTATATTTTATATATGGCATGCCGTGAATACTTGACGGGAAAGTGTATCCCGGAAGGGTTGATAATATCCCCGAGATGAGTTCATAAGGAATTATTATGTAAACCCTGCAGGTGGATTCGTTCCGCATAATAATTAAGGTTGAATGGTACTAGTCTCGGATAAAAGAGATGAATAAATTAATTAGCAATAAATTAATTTTATTCATGGATATTTATATCTTAAATACACGGAATAAATAATACTACCGGAGAAATATTATTTGATATAATATGGTTTAATATTGGGAGTGCAATTAATTTTATATAGTGGAAAATAGAATTAATTAATATTGATAAGGATTAATGGACTTGAGCATTGGGCTCAATTTAATCTTCAATATTGGAAGCCCAATATTCCACCTCCTTAAGATCCCCTACGTAGCCTATAAAAGCACTACATGGTCTTCTCTATTCTCATAACTTGAAGATCACAATTCTAGAGAGAGAAAGTAGAGAGGAGGATCCATGGAGTTCGGTAGATCGTCGCCCACACGACGTCCGGGCTAGTGCAAGGAATACGTGGGAAGATCTCAAGGTCATCATAAGATCTCGTTTCTCCGCACAACGAATCGAAAGGTGAATTAAATAATTGCTATTTAATTCTTGTTTTATTGAAATCAATTATCGAAAAACAAGATCCAAAGATCGAACCCGGATTAGACGAACGATCACGCGGTGGTGGCGAAGCCACCGGACCGCGTGGGATCGTCCGCCTAGGGTTTCGACGCGCGAGGAGGATCGACCCCGGCTGGGAGCCGGGGCAGCGATCGATCACCCCGATCGATCGCTGGAGCGCGGGCTGGTGCCGCGCTCCACCCCACCACGGCGGTGGGGACCTCCAGACGGCGGCGAGTCGCCGGACTCGCCGCGGGGGCTGCTGGGCAGCCCCGACCGATCGCTAGCATGCGATCGGTGTTCGATCGCATCGAGCCCCGCGTGCGGGGGCTCGGGCTGGGCGTGCGCGCGGCTTCGGCCGTGTCGTGCGTTCGGCTCGTTCTCCGGCTCGTACGTGGTGTTCGTGTAATCTCCGGCGAAGGGTTCGTTCGGGTTATTGGTTTCCGCAAATTTAAATAACCCGGAATATCGAATTCCAACAGGAGGGAGGGGGCACCGCTGCGGCACCAGCCCGCGGCAGCCCCCATCGATCGACCTCACGGTCGATCGCACACCCCGGCGTCCAGCCAGGGTCCCTTCGATGCCGCGCACGGCGATCGAGCCCTAGGGCTTCGATCGCCACCCCTCGGCTCCCAGCCGAGGGTGTTCTCAATCCCCGCGGGGATGTCGACCTCGCGGTCCATCCCCATCCGCGGAGTTCGTCGTTACCCGGATCTTCGTTCTTGTATATATCACGATTTATTCAACGTAAAATCATAGAGGGTATTTATCGATTTTACCTTCGATCTCGTTGTGCGGAGAAACGAGATAGTTTGAAGACCTTCGGATCTTCCTACGTATTCCTTGCACTAGCTTGAACGTCATGTGGGCGACGATCCTCCAAGCTTATAGATCTCCTTCACAACTCTCTAGAACTATCAACTAATGATACTCTTGTCTTGTAGGTGTATTCTAATTGTGAAGACCATGTAGTGCTTTTATAGGCTACGTAGGGGATCTAAAGGAGGTGGAATATTGGGCTTCCAATATTAATGATTAAATTGAGCTCAAGCCCAAATCTATTAATCCATTAATATTAATTATATGATTAATTCCACTGTATAAATATAATTGCACTCCCAATATTCACCATATTATATCAAATAATATTCTCTCCGGTAGTATTATTTATTCCATATGTTTAAGATATAAATATCCATGAATAAAATTAATTTATTGCTTAATTAATTTATTCATCTCTTATATCCGAGACTAGTACCATTCAACTTTAATTATTATGCGGAACAAATCCACTCATGAGGTTTACATAATAATTCCTTATGAACTCATCTTGGGGATATTATCAACCCTTTCGAGGACACATTTTCCCATCAAGAATTCACGGCATGTCATACATAAAATACCGTGACCCAACTTTACCGGTAATTGATCGGTTATTCTAATCAATCAATTCCTTTGGAAAATCAAAGTCACTAATATTAAATGCACACACCCGCAATAATATCAGGGATTAAGAATAAAATACTCAGAGATTTAAATCGATTATCCAAGGCAATCCTAATCGATAAATCTCCAGCGGTCCGCTCAATACACCAAGTGTACAAGTATGATAAAATAATCAAGACCAATTATTTTATCTCTCTATACCGATGGATTAGTTCTTGTCCATCTAGGTCGTGAGCTACTGTTTGATTATATACGAGTGACTGATAGTATGATCTTCCGTGTGACGACGCACACCATACTAAATACAACGTATATAATCCAGAACCATATTTGCATTTATTTAATTATAAATAATTAAAAGCAAACGATTATTTATTTAATTAGGTTAAATACTATGATCGGGAGTTTACGATACTTAAATCTAGACATTAAGTATACAACTCCATCAAAATATTCATTTGAAAATTAATTAGTTATATATTTATTATTTTTTTAAAATTAATTATTATTTTTATTTAATAATTTAAGAATTTAAGAATTTTAATGAATTTTTTTAGAGTAAAATGTAATTTTTATTGTAAGATTGAATGTAAAATGGGCAATTTATATATTTTTCCTAGGAGTACAATTCTAATTGTACACATGTATTTGTGGATAAATATTAATTATGTATGCTAATATATTCATTAGTAAACTAATTTAATATTTATAATAATTATTTTATGAAATGAAAATTTTTAATTATTAAATAATTATTTTATTGAGCTTTTATATTTTAAAGGGCGAGAGTATTATATATATTGTACTCTGAAGAGGTATGATATAGATATTGTGTAAAATGTGTTTTATCAAAATATTGAGAAGATGCACAACTAATTTTTTTTAAAGAGTTTGACGTTATTTACAAAGAAAAACCCCAAGTATTCCCTCATTTTACATTGTATTAGAGCAACCCCAATGGTTTTCTAAAATGGAAAGGATCATCTTCTATTTTGCCAAAAAATGGCAAGTGTCAATTGCCATTTGATAAAATTTACCCCAATGGTTTAAACTTTAAATATAGTAATGACCATTTTATAAAATTAAATAATATAATGTTGCTTTTTGGTATGTGATCATATCAATTTTATAATTAAAAAAAGCTTGTTGAATTTTGAGTGGTTGAGGTGAATGGTTGAGATGATATGGCACAAATGGCAAGGGCCATTTTTCCATGTATATTTGCTCATATATACATGAAAATTTGGCAATAGCGTCCCCAGGGCATAGCCGAGTGGTAAAGCCTGTGATGATGTGGCCCATGTGGGTGAGATATTCCCCGGCGACGCAGGATTCGAACCTCGAGTGGGACAAATTTTCATTGAAATATTATGAAGGTTTGTCCTGGAATGAGACATGTTGGCTCTCTCGCACATGTGTCTGTTATTCGGGCACATCTCTCGATTTACATCCTACCCGATCGAGGGACCTCCGATCGGGTGGGGTGAGGTGGAGTTTTTCGTCTCTCCTTTCTATAAAAAATTTAGCAATTACCATTTTTTGGCAAGTGTCATTTCAACTATTAGGGTTAATTTTTTTGATTTTTTGCAAAAATATGGCAATGGCCTTGCCATTTCAGAACCATTGGGTTCCCTTATAAGGCCTGTTCGAACAATTTACAAACAATTATTCCCCTCATTTTTTCCTTTTACGCACAACCGTAGCAGCACAGAGTACAATCAACAGCATCATCCATCATTTGCACATGTACTCTGGCAGTCCCAATATTTCAACTCTGGGCGGCGTACCAACCTTTACCTTCGCCATCGCTAAGCGGCGATCGCCGGTATATAAAACCGCACCACAAAACCTTGGCGAGATTTATACATACCCAATTTTGTATCTAATTCCATGTATCCTTTAATGGCGGTCGTCACTTTGTTAATCTTAAATGCGCTGTTTTTCTCCGGCGACCAAGTGTCGTCGTCATCGCCTGCGATTGGATCTCGTTCGATCTTACG
Source organism: Euphrasia confusa (assembly GCA_954870475.1). Taxonomy (NCBI): domain Eukaryota; kingdom Viridiplantae; phylum Streptophyta; class Magnoliopsida; order Lamiales; family Orobanchaceae; genus Euphrasia; species Euphrasia confusa. Next base: position 132,137 of record CATPAB010000414.1, read on the forward strand.
GTCGATCGGCGATAAATCTGAAAATCTAGACTACGCTGTCGAATTAAACGACACCAATTTTGATTCCTTTCTCAAGGATACCCCAGCTGCTCATGCCATTGTTGAATTCTTCGCTCATTGGTCAGTTCACTTTCTCTCCCTATCTCTATAAATCGATGATTGAATGTTTTGAGAAAACGATTGATTGACTCTTGCAAAAGTATTGATTTTTGTAATGTTTCTACATTAGGGAAATGATTTTAGTACTGTGTTAGAAAGCTTTACTTGATGAGGAAAATGTATGCTACAAAAACATAGATGAATGAAAACGCCATAAGAAGAATGAATAAAGATCTGGCCTTCTTTTTTTCTTTTTTTTTTCTTTTTGGAATTTGGTGGATCTCTTTGGAAACAAATGAGGAAATATTCGGAATTAGGTTCGTAAGGAAGTGATGGATGATTGCAGTGTATATTGCGTTCTTTGTGTAAGGGGTTCTTTCATTGACACAAATTTCTTGACGACAAATTGTACTTATCACTTTTCCTTCCTTTTTCCAGGTGCCCGGCTTGCAGAAATTACAAGGTATGCTGTGCTCCAAAATTGTGTTATTTCGAACGTTGATGGTTCTTATGACAGTGTTTTTCTTTGGGTAGCCGCAATATGAGAAGGTTGCAAAGTTGTTCAATGGAGCAGATGCTGTCCATCCTGGGATTTTATTGATGGCGAGAGTAGATTGTGCCTTGAAGGTATTAATATAATGTTATACTTCGTTTGGTTTTTTAAGTTTATTATGAGTTTGAATCAACACAATGCAGATTATAAGAGCATTAAAAATATTATGACTAAAGTGAAGACTTAATCCAAAATAATGCTCAAGGATTTTTGATTTTTCTGGGGGAAGTTCCATGCGTATTTTTTTTAGTTATTTTCTAATATTTCTTTTTCCTGCTGTTGAAACAAGTTCTAGTCTGGAAAAAACTTTAGAACGGGAGTTTTGAAAAATAATTTATTTTGAAAACATGAGAATCCTTATATAAAGACTCTCATTAAAAGCTTGAGTCATAGAATAAATGGGGAATAAAAATTTATTAATGAGTGAATCATCATATATCTAAATTAAATATTACGTGTTGGAAGTCAAATACTCAACTTTAACTATCATATTATAGATTTACATTAAATATTTGCTTTTGTTTATTTTAATCAATGAATAATCCAGCTAAAAGTGTTTTTGATTTTTCTTTGTTGATCAGACAAAGTTAGTAGGTGGTAAATACATTTCTGCAAGCTATATAAAATTTGTGCATAATGAAATTTGCATAAATCTTAGCATCAGAAAGTTCTTAGAGTAAAACAGCTTGGGTAATTTGAATCTCATAGTTCTTAGTTCACAAAATATAAATATGATTTTGAGGTTTCTATAGCATATACTCATGTAGACTGAATCTTGGAATCATAGAATCCATTGACAAAACCTCAGTCACAGGGTATAACATGTGCAGTTTAAACATTAGTGAAAGTCGTGATAATATTATTTACTAAGAAAAAATAGTAAAATTTACCACCTCACATTAGAAGAAATATTCCAAATTACGTGTTGATATGTCTTTAGATTTTGAATCTCTTACTGTTCTCAATTCCTTTTGTCTTTCACACTAAATGTTATTTTTCTCATATGTGATAATTGGCGATTCACACACACATACATACACACACACACTATTTGTAAACACTAGCAATGTTTGTCATATATACATATATATATATATATACACACACAACTTGAAATTAATGTAGCTATTAAAAAGTTAAATTCATGCATGTTGCAGCTGAGTTTAATTGAAGTTGTTAGTAGTTAAGTTAAATTAATGTGCTAAAATTTTCTGATGGAGATTTCATTAAGTTGCAACTTAATAGAAAAATCAACTTAATAGTTAATATTTGATTTAAAAAGTATTATAAATACCTATACTAATAATATAATTTTGTGGGTTATTTCACTCTGTACCCCTACGCATGTACACACAAACAGATTCTTGATTGTTTCTCCAATTTACTTTCTTGGCAGCACAGATAAATACGAATCTTTGTAATAAGTATTCCGTCAGGCACTACCCTATGCTTCTGTGGGGCCCACCTTCGAAGTTTGTGTCCGGAAGTTGGGACTCAAAGCAAGAAAAAACTGAAATACGCTCTATTGACAGTTGGAGGACAGCCGACCTCTTGGTAAATTGGATTAATAACCAATTGAATAGGTAAAACAATTCAGAAGCATAGAGTGCATGAGTTGTCATTGAATTAATTAAGCATGGAAGGCATTATAATAATCATTCATTTGTTTTCTCAAATTCACAGTTCGTATGGCCTGGACGATGGGAAATTTGAGAATGATCAACTCAAGAATAATGCTTCAGATATTGGACAGGTCCTTTGAGAGCCTGATTTTTTTAATATTTAACTATATTGATGAAGATTAACATTTAATTAATATTATGTTTCCTTCTGACTTATTCTTTTGTGTTTTTGGAGAAAGATTGCCAACGCTATATATGATATTGAGGAGGCAACATCCACTGCTTTTGACATCATTTTAAACCACAAGGTGATAATCCGTCATTACATTTCTCATGATATTATGGATTATCATTTATTCGTAATCTGTAACTGATGAGTTCTGAGAAATAATCTTGTGTAGATGATCAAATCAGAGACTCAAGCATCACTCATAAAATTCTTTCAGCTTATGGTGGTTCATCACCCATCTAAAAGGTCTTCATCTATTATTTATTTTCATCAGAGATGATTACAATAAGTACCCTTGAAGTTTGACCTAGTTACCGAAATGTGTACATGTTCTGTATCTCATTTCATCATATACGTCTTTACTGTTTCGTAGATGCCGGAAGGGAACTGCAGAAATACTTGTTGATTTTGATGATTTTTCGGCCAACTACAAGGAAATTGCAAGTGGTGGTGAGAAAGGGGCACTCCGGAATTATCAAATTTGTGGAAAAGATGTTCCTCGTGGATACTGGGTATGCATGATTGTAATTTCAACCCCTTCCCCTTCTACTTCCGTAAGCATCTAATGCAAACGATATAAAAATAATACAATGCAGACTTGAGACGCCCTTGATATATGGTATTGAGTATGTTTCAACATTACGTTATTAATCAAAATATCTGTCTGCTCATTCGTTGAATGCTCCTGCTTTTCAGTTAAAGACTTGTGTTCAAAATGCTAATTTTTATGATTTAGGGAGTGTCTTATATTGTTTTTGGCTATAATAATTTTGCTGATCGGAAATAATATTCTTTTCCGCTTCTACTTCCGTAAGCATCTAATGCAAACGATATAAAAATAATACAATGCAGACTTGAGACACCCTTGATATATGGTATTGAGTATGTTTCAACATTACGTTATTAATCAAAATATCTGTCTGCTCATTCGTTGAATGCTCCTGCTTTTCAGTTAAAGACTTTTATTCAAAATGCCAACATTTTTATGATTTAGGGAGTGTCTTATAGTATTGTTTTTGGCTATAATAATTTTGCTGATCGGAAATAATATTCTTTTCTAGATGTTTTGTCGTGGAAGCAAAAACGAGACCAGGGGTTTTAGGTATGACACTGTTATTTTTTTATTCTCAATTTGTGCGTGTATTAAAATTTATCGTCACATACTCAAATATACTCTTGCAATGCTTGGGAACATGGGCCACAACCATTTTTAAGCAAGAATGGAAGAAGATTGTAATCTTCAAAGCAAGCAGTTGTAACTGATACTTCTAATTTCTTTTGCAGTTGTGGCCTGTGGGTTTTATTGCACTCGCTTTCTGTAAGAGTTGATGACGGAGAAAGTCAAATTGCATTTACTACCATTTGTGACTTTATTCATAATTTCTTCATCTGTGAGGAGTGCCGTCAACATTTTTACAGCATGTGTTCTAGGTAAGTTTTACGCAATCACATTACAATATCTTTCACAATAAAAAAACGATATTTGATGTTTCACCTAACTACGAAAAAAGAAAGAAAAAACAGTACTTCAATATTTCAAATAACCCCCTGAAGGTTTGCATTTTCTTAAACTTATGTCTCCTATTGTGGGTGCAATTTAAAATTGTAGCCAAATAAATAAATGCATGTTTTACAAAAAAAAAAAAAAAACATTTCGAATCCCCTTCTCATTTGTAAGAAGACATTACTACAGCTATAGCCCCTCAATCTTAACATTGAATTTAATCAAATCTCTGGGGGCGCAGTTTGAAAGTTAGTTTTTTTTTTTTACCTTTTTTGTTTTGAAACTTCAAGCGTACATATTCTTTTAATAATCCTATTCGTAAAATATTGTTGCCCAAGTCCTAACTATAAATATCAAACACAGTGTTTCTACCCCTTTCAAGAAATCTCGCGATCTCGTACTCTGGTTATGGGACGCTCACAACAAAGTCAATGAACGGCTCATCAAGGAAGAGGCATCTCTCGAAACAGGCGACCCACAATTTCCAAAAACCATCTGGCCCCTAAAACAGCTCTGCCCCCCTTGCTATCACAGTGTAAATCCAAAACGCGACGATAGCCGTCCGATCGACTGGGACCGAGACGAGGTCCACAAGTTTCTGATTGGCTACTACGGGAAGATCCTTGTTTCCCAATACAAGGATAAGGAAGAACCCCTTGTGAAAAAACTTTCCAATGGCATGATGGTGGATGAACTAGCAGTGTCGGCGCATGCAGTTGTGGTCCCCGTGGGGGCCGCGTTGGCGATTGCTGTTGCAAGCTGCGCTTTCGGTGCCCTCGCGTGCTATTGGCGCCAACAACAGAAGAGCCGGAAGTATAAACACCATCTGCACCCTTTAAAGAATATATGAACTGCTCTATTTTGAAGAAAAAAATGAGAATAGTATAATTCTTTTTTATATAAAAAAAAATTGAGGTAGATGAAAAATGAACGATATACAGAGTTTGGTGTTTTTGTTTATTTATTTATTTTATGCGAATGTTTCAGGCCTAGGAGGAGCTGGAACGGTTATAGTTAACCGAAATCTATACCCCAAGAATGAGTAAAGTTTATACACAAGCTGGAGCAATCGGATATAGTTGACTAGCTTCTTGGACTTCACTTCCTAATTGGAGTGTACAGGATTTTATTTTATTTTTGGATTGTATCTGAGCAAAGAGTTTTGCATTGATATTTGTCAGATTTTGTTTGAAACTGGTTTGCATTCCCCTGTTTAATTCAGTGACATTAGAGTTGCAGAGATCTTGAGACAAGAATTATGGAATGTGTATGTTAAATCATTGTCATATCAAATTGAACTTTTTTTTTTTTTTGTCTATGTCAATTCGAATGTCTTGGGATTCAAACTAAGGACCTCAAGTCCTCAATTCAAGTACTCAACTAACTGAGCTAACAAACTTTGAAATACCAAATTGAAAATAAAAATATACTAATTTTATTAAGAAGAAATAAAGTAACTTACAAAGTACTTTGGTCCAAGTCAAAAGACTATTAATTCCAATGATCAAAAAATGAGAAGTACTTATAATAATTAAAACCTTAATTAAATCTTACAAGCCCCATATAATACTCAAAAACTCAAGTAATAACCTAATTAAAAATAAAAAATAAACATAATAAACTATTGATCAACTCCATCCCCTTATAAAAATGGCTTGTACTCAAGGCATGTATGATCGAGTAGCCAAGAATTTCCTTCTCATGCATAAAGTCATGTAGAGATCTCATGATTGCAAAGTCAGAAGCCAATACTCGTGGACAATAACCAAATACATCACACATAATTAGCATGCATCACTTTTGATACCATGGAAACCGGGGTCAAAAACTCATTTTTTGGATCAAGCCCTATTGATA
>CATPAB010000415.1:17500-22500 GCA_954870475.1 Euphrasia confusa
GTTTAGGGTTTAGGGTTTAGGGTTTAGGGTTTAGGGTTTAGGGTTTAGGGTTTAGGGTTTAGGGTTTAGGGTTTAGGGTTTAGGGTTTAGGGTTTAGGGTTTAGGGTTTAGGGTTTAGGGTTTAGGGTTTAGGGTTTAGGGTTTAGGGTTTAGGGTTTAGGGTTTAGGGTTTAGGGTTTAGGGTTTAGGGTTTAGGGTTTAGGGTTTAGGGTTTAGGGTTTAGGGTTTAGGGTTTAGGGTTTAGGGTTTAGGGTTTAGGGTTTAGGGTTTAGGGTTTAGGGTTTAGGGTTTAGGGTTTAGGGTTTAGGGTTTAGGGTTTAGGGTTTAGGGTTTAGGGTTTAGGGTTTAGGGTTTAGGGTTTAGGGTTTAGGGTTTAGGGTTTAGGGTTTAGGGTTTAGGGTTTAGGGTTTAGGGTTTAGGGTTTAGGGTTTAGGGTTTAGGGTTTAGGGTTTAGGGTTTAGGGTTTAGGGTTTAGGGTTTAGGGTTTAGGGTTTAGGGTTTAGGGTTTAGGGTTTAGGGTTTAGGGTTTAGGGTTTAGGGTTTAGGGTTTAGGGTTTAGGGTTTAGGGTTTAGGGTTTAGGGTTTAGGGTTTAGGGTTTAGGGTTTAGGGTTTAGGGTTTAGGGTTTAGGGTTTAGGGTTTAGGGTTTAGGGTTTAGGGTTTAGGGTTTAGGGTTTAGGGTTTAGGGTTTAGGGTTTAGGGTTTAGGGTTTAGGGTTTAGGGTTTAGGGTTTAGGGTTTAGGGTTTAGGGTTTAGGGTTTAGGGTTTAGGGTTTAGGGTTTAGGGTTTAGGGTTTAGGGTTTAGGGTTTAGGGTTTAGGGTTTAGGGTTTAGGGTTTAGGGTTTAGGGTTTAGGGTTTAGGGTTTAGGGTTTAGGGTTTAGGGTTTAGGGTTTAGGGTTTAGGGTTTAGGGTTTAGGGTTTAGGGTTTAGGGTTTAGGGTTTAGGGTTTAGGGTTTAGGGTTTAGGGTTTAGGGTTTAGGGTTTAGGGTTTAGGGTTTAGGGTTTAGGGTTTAGGGTTTAGGGTTTAGGGTTTAGGGTTTAGGGTTTAGGGTTTAGGGTTTAGGGTTTAGGGTTTAGGGTTTAGGGTTTAGGGTTTAGGGTTTAGGGTTTAGGGTTTAGGGTTTAGGGTTTAGGGTTTAGGGTTTAGGGTTTAGGGTTTAGGGTTTAGGGTTTAGGGTTTAGGGTTTAGGGTTTAGGGTTTAGGGTTTAGGGTTTAGGGTTTAGGGTTTAGGGTTTAGGGTTTAGGGTTTAGGGTTTAGGGTTTAGGGTTTAGGGTTTAGGGTTTAGGGTTTAGGGTTTAGGGTTTAGGGTTTAGGGTTTAGGGTTTAGGGTTTAGGGTTTAGGGTTTAGGGTTTAGGGTTTAGGGTTTAGGGTTTAGGGTTTAGGGTTTAGGGTTTAGGGTTTAGGGTTTAGGGTTTAGGGTTTAGGGTTTAGGGTTTAGGGTTTAGGGTTTAGGGTTTAGGGTTTAGGGTTTAGGGTTTAGGGTTTAGGGTTTAGGGTTTAGGGTTTAGGGTTTAGGGTTTAGGGTTTAGGGTTTAGGGTTTAGGGTTTAGGGTTTAGGGTTTAGGGTTTAGGGTTTAGGGTTTAGGGTTTAGGGTTTAGGGTTTAGGGTTTAGGGTTTAGGGTTTAGGGTTTAGGGTTTAGGGTTTAGGGTTTAGGGTTTAGGGTTTAGGGTTTAGGGTTTAGGGTTTAGGGTTTAGGGTTTAGGGTTTAGGGTTTAGGGTTTAGGGTTTAGGGTTTAGGGTTTAGGGTTTAGGGTTTAGGGTTTAGGGTTTAGGGTTTAGGGTTTAGGGTTTAGGGTTTAGGGTTTAGGGTTTAGGGTTTAGGGTTTAGGGTTTAGGGTTTAGGGTTTAGGGTTTAGGGTTTAGGGTTTAGGGTTTAGGGTTTAGGGTTTAGGGTTTAGGGTTTAGGGTTTAGGGTTTAGGGTTTAGGGTTTAGGGTTTAGGGTTTAGGGTTTAGGGTTTAGGGTTTAGGGTTTAGGGTTTAGGGTTTAGGGTTTAGGGTTTAGGGTTTAGGGTTTAGGGTTTAGGGTTTAGGGTTTAGGGTTTAGGGTTTAGGGTTTAGGGTTTAGGGTTTAGGGTTTAGGGTTTAGGGTTTAGGGTTTAGGGTTTAGGGTTTAGGGTTTAGGGTTTAGGGTTTAGGGTTTAGGGTTTAGGGTTTAGGGTTTAGGGTTTAGGGTTTAGGGTTTAGGGTTTAGGGTTTAGGGTTTAGGGTTTAGGGTTTAGGGTTTAGGGTTTAGGGTTTAGGGTTTAGGGTTTAGGGTTTAGGGTTTAGGGTTTAGGGTTTAGGGTTTAGGGTTTAGGGTTTAGGGTTTAGGGTTTAGGGTTTAGGGTTTAGGGTTTAGGGTTTAGGGTTTAGGGTTTAGGGTTTAGGGTTTAGGGTTTAGGGTTTAGGGTTTAGGGTTTAGGGTTTAGGGTTTAGGGTTTAGGGTTTAGGGTTTAGGGTTTAGGGTTTAGGGTTTAGGGTTTAGGGTTTAGGGTTTAGGGTTTAGGGTTTAGGGTTTAGGGTTTAGGGTTTAGGGTTTAGGGTTTAGGGTTTAGGGTTTAGGGTTTAGGGTTTAGGGTTTAGGGTTTAGGGTTTAGGGTTTAGGGTTTAGGGTTTAGGGTTTAGGGTTTAGGGTTTAGGGTTTAGGGTTTAGGGTTTAGGGTTTAGGGTTTAGGGTTTAGGGTTTAGGGTTTAGGGTTTAGGGTTTAGGGTTTAGGGTTTAGGGTTTAGGGTTTAGGGTTTAGGGTTTAGGGTTTAGGGTTTAGGGTTTAGGGTTTAGGGTTTAGGGTTTAGGGTTTAGGGTTTAGGGTTTAGGGTTTAGGGTTTAGGGTTTAGGGTTTAGGGTTTAGGGTTTAGGGTTTAGGGTTTAGGGTTTAGGGTTTAGGGTTTAGGGTTTAGGGTTTAGGGTTTAGGGTTTAGGGTTTAGGGTTTAGGGTTTAGGGTTTAGGGTTTAGGGTTTAGGGTTTAGGGTTTAGGGTTTAGGGTTTAGGGTTTAGGGTTTAGGGTTTAGGGTTTAGGGTTTAGGGTTTAGGGTTTAGGGTTTAGGGTTTAGGGTTTAGGGTTTAGGGTTTAGGGTTTAGGGTTTAGGGTTTAGGGTTTAGGGTTTAGGGTTTAGGGTTTAGGGTTTAGGGTTTAGGGTTTAGGGTTTAGGGTTTAGGGTTTAGGGTTTAGGGTTTAGGGTTTAGGGTTTAGGGTTTAGGGTTTAGGGTTTAGGGTTTAGGGTTTAGGGTTTAGGGTTTAGGGTTTAGGGTTTAGGGTTTAGGGTTTAGGGTTTAGGGTTTAGGGTTTAGGGTTTAGGGTTTAGGGTTTAGGGTTTAGGGTTTAGGGTTTAGGGTTTAGGGTTTAGGGTTTAGGGTTTAGGGTTTAGGGTTTAGGGTTTAGGGTTTAGGGTTTAGGGTTTAGGGTTTAGGGTTTAGGGTTTAGGGTTTAGGGTTTAGGGTTTAGGGTTTAGGGTTTAGGGTTTAGGGTTTAGGGTTTAGGGTTTAGGGTTTAGGGTTTAGGGTTTAGGGTTTAGGGTTTAGGGTTTAGGGTTTAGGGTTTAGGGTTTAGGGTTTAGGGTTTAGGGTTTAGGGTTTAGGGTTTAGGGTTTAGGGTTTAGGGTTTAGGGTTTAGGGTTTAGGGTTTAGGGTTTAGGGTTTAGGGTTTAGGGTTTAGGGTTTAGGGTTTAGGGTTTAGGGTTTAGGGTTTAGGGTTTAGGGTTTAGGGTTTAGGGTTTAGGGTTTAGGGTTTAGGGTTTAGGGTTTAGGGTTTAGGGTTTAGGGTTTAGGGTTTAGGGTTTAGGGTTTAGGGTTTAGGGTTTAGGGTTTAGGGTTTAGGGTTTAGGGTTTAGGGTTTAGGGTTTAGGGTTTAGGGTTTAGGGTTTAGGGTTTAGGGTTTAGGGTTTAGGGTTTAGGGTTTAGGGTTTAGGGTTTAGGGTTTAGGGTTTAGGGTTTAGGGTTTAGGGTTTAGGGTTTAGGGTTTAGGGTTTAGGGTTTAGGGTTTAGGGTTTAGGGTTTAGGGTTTAGGGTTTAGGGTTTAGGGTTTAGGGTTTAGGGTTTAGGGTTTAGGGTTTAGGGTTTAGGGTTTAGGGTTTAGGGTTTAGGGTTTAGGGTTTAGGGTTTAGGGTTTAGGGTTTAGGGTTTAGGGTTTAGGGTTTAGGGTTTAGGGTTTAGGGTTTAGGGTTTAGGGTTTAGGGTTTAGGGTTTAGGGTTTAGGGTTTAGGGTTTAGGGTTTAGGGTTTAGGGTTTAGGGTTTAGGGTTTAGGGTTTAGGGTTTAGGGTTTAGGGTTTAGGGTTTAGGGTTTAGGGTTTAGGGTTTAGGGTTTAGGGTTTAGGGTTTAGGGTTTAGGGTTTAGGGTTTAGGGTTTAGGGTTTAGGGTTTAGGGTTTAGGGTTTAGGGTTTAGGGTTTAGGGTTTAGGGTTTAGGGTTTAGGGTTTAGGGTTTAGGGTTTAGGGTTTAGGGTTTAGGGTTTAGGGTTTAGGGTTTAGGGTTTAGGGTTTAGGGTTTAGGGTTTAGGGTTTAGGGTTTAGGGTTTAGGGTTTAGGGTTTAGGGTTTAGGGTTTAGGGTTTAGGGTTTAGGGTTTAGGGTTTAGGGTTTAGGGTTTAGGGTTTAGGGTTTAGGGTTTAGGGTTTAGGGTTTAGGGTTTAGGGTTTAGGGTTTAGGGTTTAGGGTTTAGGGTTTAGGGTTTAGGGTTTAGGGTTTAGGGTTTAGGGTTTAGGGTTTAGGGTTTAGGGTTTAGGGTTTAGGGTTTAGGGTTTAGGGTTTAGGGTTTAGGGTTTAGGGTTTAGGGTTTAGGGTTTAGGGTTTAGGGTTTAGGGTTTAGGGTTTAGGGTTTAGGGTTTAGGGTTTAGGGTTTAGGGTTTAGGGTTTAGGGTTTAGGGTTTAGGGTTTAGGGTTTAGGGTTTAGGGTTTAGGGTTTAGGGTTTAGGGTTTAGGGTTTAGGGTTTAGGGTTTAGGGTTTAGGGTTTAGGGTTTAGGGTTTAGGGTTTAGGGTTTAGGGTTTAGGGTTTAGGGTTTAGGGTTTAGGGTTTAGGGT
>CATPAB010000419.1:0-63000 GCA_954870475.1 Euphrasia confusa
AATGGTGTCAAATTGGCAAATCGGAACCCAAAATTTTGACTTCAAAAAGCGGACGATTTTGGGGCATTTAGAGTAATGATTGAAAAAGTGTTTAAAGTTCTTGGTAAAACCTTATTTTCACAATACAAATCAATGTTTCTAGTAGTAATGGTGTCAAATTGGCTATTCGGAACCCAAAATTTTGACTTCAAAAAGCGGACGATTTTGGGGCATTTAGAGTAATGAGTGAAAAGGTGTTAAAAGTTCTTGGTAAAACCTTATTTCCACAATACAAATCAATGTTTCTAGTACTAATGGTGTCAAATTGGCTATTCGGAACCCAAAATTTTGACTTCAAAAAGCGGACGATTTTGGGGCATTTAGAGTAATGAGTGAAAAAGTGTTAAAAGTTCTTGGTAAAACCTTATTTCCACAATACAAATAAATGTTTATAGTAGTAATGGTGTCGAATTGGCTATTCGAAACCCAAAATTTTGACTTCAAAAAGCGGACGATTTTGGGGCATTTAGAGTAATGGGTGAAAAAGTGTTAAAAGTTCTTGGTAAAACCTTATTTCCACAATACAAATCAATGTTTCTAGTAGTAATGGTGTCGAATTGGCTATTCGGAACCCAAAACTTTGACTTCAAAAAACTGACGATTTTGGGGCATTTAGAGTAATGAGTGAAAAAGTGTTAAAAGTTCTTGGTAAAACCTTATTTCCACAATACAAATCAATGTTTCTAGTAGTAATAGTGTCGAAATGGCTATTCGGAACCCAAAATTTTGACTTCAAAAAACGGACGATTTTGGGGCATTTAGAGTAATGAGTGAAAAAGTGTTAAAAGTTCTTGTTAAAACCTTATTTCCACAATACAAATCAATGTTTCTAGTAGTAATGGTGTCAAATTGGCTATTCGGAACCCAAAATTTTGACTTCAAAAAACTGACGATTTTGGGGCATTTAGAGTAATGAGTGAAAAAGTGTTAAAAGTTCTTGGTAAAACCTTATTTCCACAATACAAATCAATGTTTCTAGTAGTAATGGTGTCGAATTGGCAATTCGGAACCCAAAATTTTGACTTCAAAAAGCGGACGATTTTGGGGCATTTAGAGTAATGAGTGAAAAAGTGTTAAAAGTTCTTGGTAAAACCTTATTTCCACAATACAAATCAATGTTTCTAGTAGTAATGGTGTCAAATTGGCAAATCGGAACCCAAAATTTTGACTTCAAAAAGCGGACGATTTTGGGGCATTTAGAGTAATGAGTGAAAAAGTGTTTAAAGTTCTTGGTAAAACCTTATTTTCACAATACAAATCAATGTTTCTAGTAGTAATGGTGTCAAATTGGCTATTCGGAACCCAAAATTTTGACTTCAAAAAGCGGACGATTTTGGGGCATTTAGAGTAATGAGTGAAAAAGTGTTAAAAGTTCTTGGTAAAACCTTATTTCCACAATACAAATAAATGTTTATAGTAGTAATGGTGTCGAATTGGCTATTCGAAACCCAAAATTTTGACTTCAAAAAGCGGACGATTTTGGGGCATTTAGAGTAATGGGTGAAAAAGTGTTAAAAGTTCTTGGTAAAACCTTATTTCCACAATACAAATCAATGTTTCTAGTAGTAATGGTGTCGAATTGGCTATTCGGAACCCAAAACTTTGACTTCAAAAAACTGACGATTTTGGGGCATTTAGAGTAATGAGTGAAAAAGTGTTAAAAGTTCTTGGTAAAACCTTATTTCCACAATACAAATCAATGTTTCTAGTAGTAATAGTGTCGAAATGGCTATTCGGAACCCAAAATTTTGACTTCAAAAAACGGACGATTTTGGGGCATTTAGAGTAATGAGTGAAAAAGTGTTAAAAGTTCTTGTTAAAACCTTATTTCCACAATACAAATCAATGTTTCTAGTAGTAATGGTGTCAAATTGGCTATTCAGAACCCAAAATTTTGACTTCAAAAAACTGACGATTTTGGGGCATTTAGAGTAATGAGTGAAAAAGTGTTAAAAGTTCTTGGTAAAACCTTATTTCCACAATACAAATCAATGTTTCTAGTAGTAATGGTGTCAAATTGGCAATTCGGAACCCAAAATTTTGACTTCAAAAAGCGAACGATTTTGGGGCATTTAGAGTAATGAGTGAAAAAGTGTTAAAAGTACTTGGTAAAACCTTATTTCCACAATACAAATCAATGTTTCTAGTAGTAATGGTGTCGAATTGGCTATTCGGAACCCAAAACTTTGACTTCAAAAAACTGACGATTTTGGGGCATTTAGAGTAATGAGTGAAAAAGTGTTAAAAGTTCTTGGTAAAACCTTATTTCCACAATACAAATAAATGTTTCTAGTAGTAATTGTGTCAAATTGGCTATTCGGAACCCAAAATTTTGACTTCAAAAAGCGGACGATTTTGGGCCATTTAGAGTAATGAGTGAAAAAGTGTTAAAAGTTCTTGGTAAAACCTTATTTCCACATTACAAATCAATGTTTCTAGTAGTAATGGTGTCGAATTGGCTATTCGGAACCAAAAAATTTGACTTCAAAAAGCTGACGATTTTGGGGCATTTAGAGTAATGAGTGAAAAAGTGTTAAAAGTTCTTGGTAAAACCTTATTTCCACAATACAAATCAATGTTTCTAGTAGTAATGGTGTCAAATTGGCTATTCGGAACCCAAAATTTTGACTTCAAAAAGCGGACGATTTTGGGGCATTTAGAGTAATGAGTGAAAAGGTGTTAAAAGTTCTTGGTAAAACCTTATTTCCACAATACAAATCAATGTTTCTAGTAGTAATGGTGTCGAATTGGCTATTCGGAACCCAAAACTTTGACTTCAAAAAACTGACGATTTTGGGGCATTTAGAGTAATGAGTGAAAAAGTGTTAAAAGTTCTTGGTAAAACCTTATTTCCACAATACAAATAAATGTTTCTAGTAGTAATTGTGTCAAATTGGCAATTCGGAACCCAAAATTTTGACTTCAAAAAGTGGACGATTTTGGGCCATTTAGAGTAATGAGTGAAAAAGTGTTAAAAGTTCTTGGTAAAACCTTATTTCCACAATACAAATCAATGTTTCTAGTAGTAATGGTGTCAAATTGGCTATTCGGAACCCAAAATTTTGACTTCAAAAAACTGACGATTTTGGGGCATTTAGGGTAATGAGTGAAAAAGTGTTAAAAGTTCTTGGTAAAACCTTATTTCCACAATACAAATCAATGTTTCTAGTAGTAATGGTATCAAATTGGCAATTCGGAACCCAAAATTTTGACTTCAAAAAGCGGACGATTTTGGGGCATTTAGAGTAATGAGTGAAAAAGTGTTAAAAGTTCTTGGTAAAACCTTATTTCCACAATACAAATCAATGTTTCTAGTAGTAATGGTGTCAAATTGGCAAATCGGAACCCAAAATTTTGACTTCAAAAAGCGGACGATTTTGGGGCATTTAGAGTAATGAGTGAAAAAGTGTTTAAAGTTCTTGGTAAAACCTTATTTCCACAATACAAATCAATGTTTCTAGTAGTAATGGTGTCAAATTGGCTATTCGGAACCCAAAATTTTGACTTCAAAAAGCGGACGATTTTGGGGCATTTAGAGTAATGAGTGAAAAATTGTTCAAAGTTCTTGGTAAAACCTTATTTCCACAATACAAATCAATGTTTCTAGTACTAATGGTGTCGAAATGGCTATTCGGAACCCAAAATTTTGACTTCAAAAATCGGATGATTTTGGGTCATTTAGAGTAATGAGTGAAAAAGTGTTAAAAGTTCTTGGTAAAACCTTATTTCCACAATACAAATCAATGTTTCTAGTAGTAATGGTGTCAAATTGGCTATTCGGAACCCAAAATTTTGACTTCAAAAAGCGGACGATTTTGGGGCATTTAGAGTAATTAGTGAAAAAGTGTTAAAAGTTCTTGGTAAAACCTTATTTCCACAATACAACTAAATATTTGTAGTAGTAATGGTGTCGAATTGGCTATTCGGAACCCAAAATTTTGACTTCAAAAAGCGGACGATTTTGGGGCATTTAGAGTAATGAGTGAAAAAGTGTTAAAAGTTCTTGGTAAAACCTTATTTCCACAATACAAATAAATGTTTCTAGTAGTAATTGTGTCAAATTGGCTATTCGGAACCCAAAATTTTGACTTCAAAAAGAGGACGATTTTGGGCCATTTAGAGTAATGAGTGAAAAAGTGTTAAAAGTTCTTGGTAAAACCTTATTTCCACAATACAAATCAATGTTTCTAGTAGTAATGGTGTCGAATTGGCTATTCGGAACCAAAAAATTTGACTTCAAAACGCTGACGATTTTGGGGCATTTAGAGTAATGAGTGAAAAAGTGTTAAAAGTTCTTGGTAAAACCTTATTTCCACAATACAAATCAATGTTTCTAGTAGTAATGGTGTCAAATTGGCAATTCGGAACCCAAAATTTTGACTTCAAAAAGCGAACGATTTTGGGGCATTTAGAGTAATGAGTGAAAAAGTGTTAAAAGTACTTGGTAAAACCTTATTTCCACAATACAAATCAATGTTTCTAGTAGTAATGGTGTCGAATTGGCTATTCGGAACCCAAAACTTTGACTTCAAAAAACTGACGATTTTGGGGCATTTAGAGTAATGAGTGAAAAAGTGTTAAAAGTTCTTGGTAAAACCTTATTTCCACAATACAAATAAATGTTTCTAGTAGTAATTGTGTCAAATTGGCTATTCGGAACCCAAAATTTTGACTTCAAAAAGCGGACGATTTTGGGCCATTTAGAGTAATGAGTGAAAAAGTGTTAAAAGTTCTTGGTAAAACCTTATTTCCACATTACAAATCAATGTTTCTAGTAGTAATGGTGTCGAATTGGCTATTCGGAACCAAAAAATTTGACTTCAAAAAGCTGACGATTTTGGGGCATTTAGAGTAATGAGTGAAAAAGTGTTAAAAGTTCTTGGTAAAACCTTATTTCCACAATACAAATCAATGTTTCTAGTAGTAATGGTGTCAAATTGGCTATTCGGAACCCAAAATTTTGACTTCAAAAAGCGGACGATTTTGGGGCATTTAGAGTAATGAGTGAAAAGGTGTTAAAAGTTCTTGGTAAAACCTTATTTCCACAATACAAATCAATGTTTCTAGTAGTAATGGTGTCGAATTGGCTATTCGGAACCCAAAACTTTGACTTCAAAAAACTGACGATTTTGGGGCATTTAGAGTAATGAGTGAAAAAGTGTTAAAAGTTCTTGGTAAAACCTTATTTCCACAATACAAATAAATGTTTCTAGTAGTAATTGTGTCAAATTGGCAATTCGGAACCCAAAATTTTGACTTCAAAAAGTGGACGATTTTGGGCCATTTAGAGTAATGAGTGAAAAAGTGTTAAAAGTTCTTGGTAAAACCTTATTTCCACAATACAAATCAATGTTTCTAGTAGTAATGGTGTCAAATTGGCTATTCGGAACCCAAAATTTTGACTTCAAAAAACTGACGATTTTGGGGCATTTAGGGTAATGAGTGAAAAAGTGTTAAAAGTTCTTGGTAAAACCTTATTTCCACAATACAAATCAATGTTTCTAGTAGTAATGGTATCAAATTGGCAATTCGGAACCCAAAATTTTGACTTCAAAAAGCGGACGATTTTGGGGCATTTAGAGTAATGAGTGAAAAAGTGTTAAAAGTTCTTGGTAAAACCTTATTTCCACAATACAAATCAATGTTTCTAGTAGTAATGGTGTCAAATTGGCAAATCGGAACCCAAAATTTTGACTTCAAAAAGCGGACGATTTTGGGGCATTTAGAGTAATGAGTGAAAAAGTGTTTAAAGTTCTTGGTAAAACCTTATTTCCACAATACAAATCAATGTTTCTAGTAGTAATGGTGTCAAATTGGCTATTCGGAACCCAAAATTTTGACTTCAAAAAGCGGACGATTTTGGGGCATTTAGAGTAATGAGTGAAAAATTGTTCAAAGTTCTTGGTAAAACCTTATTTCCACAATACAAATCAATGTTTCTAGTACTAATGGTGTCGAAATGGCTATTCGGAACCCAAAATTTTGACTTCAAAAATCGGATGATTTTGGGTCATTTAGAGTAATGAGTGAAAAAGTGTTAAAAGTTCTTGGTAAAACCTTATTTCCACAATACAAATCAATGTTTCTAGTAGTAATGGTGTCAAATTGGCTATTCGGAACCCAAAATTTTGACTTCAAAAAGCGGACGATTTTGGGGCATTTAGAGTAATTAGTGAAAAAGTGTTAAAAGTTCTTGGTAAAACCTTATTTCCACAATACAACTAAATATTTGTAGTAGTAATGGTGTCGAATTGGCTATTCGGAACCCAAAATTTTGACTTCAAAAAGCGGACGATTTTGGGGCATTTAGAGTAATGAGTGAAAAAGTGTTAAAAGTTCTTGGTAAAACCTTATTTCCACAATACAAATAAATGTTTCTAGTAGTAATTGTGTCAAATTGGCTATTCGGAACCCAAAATTTTGACTTCAAAAAGAGGACGATTTTGGGCCATTTAGAGTAATGAGTGAAAAAGTGTTAAAAGTTCTTGGTAAAACCTTATTTCCACAATACAAATCAATGTTTCTAGTAGTAATGGTGTCGAATTGGCTATTCGGAACCAAAAAATTTGACTTCAAAACGCTGACGATTTTGGGGCATTTAGAGTAATGAGTGAAAAAGTGTTAAAAGTTCTTGGTAAAACCTTATTTCCACAATACAAATCAATGTTTCTAGTAGTAATGGTGTCAAATTGGTTATTCGGAACCCAAAATTTTGACTTCAAAAAGCGGACGATTTTGGGGCATTTAGAGTAATGAGTGAAAAGGTGTTAAAAGTTCTTGGTAAAACCTTATTTCCACAATACAAATCAATGTTTCTAGTAGTAATGGTGTCGAATTGGCTATTCGGAACCCAAAACTTTGACTTCAAAAAACTGACGATTTTGGGGCATTTAGAGTAATGAGTGAAAAAGTGTTAAAAGTTCTTGGTAAAACCTTATTTCCACAATACAAATCAATGTTTCTAGTAGTAATGGTGTCGAAATGGCTATTCGGAACCCAAAATTTTGACTTCAAAAAACTGACGATTTTGGGGCATTTAGAGTAATGAGTGAAAAAGTGTTAAAAGTTCTTGGTAAAACCTTATTTCCACAATACAAATCAATGTTTCTAGTAGTAATGGTGTCAAATTGGCTATTCGGAACCCAAAATTTTGACTTCAAAAAACTGACGATTTTGGGGCATTTAGAGTAATGAGTGAAAAAGTGTTAAAAGTTCTTGGTAAAACCTTATTTCCACAATACAAATCAATGTTTCTAGTAGTAATGGTGTCAAATTGGCAAATCGGAACCCAAAATTTTGACTTCAAAAAGCGGACGATTTTGGGGCATTTAGAGTAATGAGTGAAAAAGTGTTTAAAGTTCTTGGTAAAACCTTATTTCCACAATACAAATCAATGTTTCTAGTAGTAATGGTGTCAAATTGGCTATTCGGAACCCAAAATTTTGACTTCAAAAAGCGGACGATTTTGGGGCATTTAGAGTAATGAGTGAAAAATTGTTAAAAGTTCTTGGTAAAACCTTATTTCCACAATACAAATCAATGTTTCTAGTACTAATGGTGTCAAATTGGCTATTCGGAACCCAAAATTTTGACTTCAAAAAGCGGACGATTTTGGGGCATTTAGAGTAATGAGTGAAAAAGTGTTAAAAGTTCTTGGTAAAACCTTATTTCCACAATACAAATAAATGTTTCTAGTAGTAATGGTGTCGAATTGGCTATTCGGAACCCAAAATTTTGACTTCAATAAGCGGACGATTTTGGGGCATTTAGAGTAATGAGTGAAAAAGTGTTAAAAGTTCTTGGTAAAACCTTATTTCCACAATACAAATCAATGTTTCTAGTAGTAATGGTGTTGAATTGGCTATTCGGAACCAAAAAATTTGACTTCAAAAAGCTGACGATTTTGGGGCATTTAGAGTAATGAGTGAAAAAGTGTTAAAAGTTCTTGGTAAAACCTTATTTCCACAATACAAATCAATGTTTCTAGTAGTAATGGTGTCAAATTGGCTATTCGGAACCCAAAATTTTGACTTCAAAAAGCGGACGATTTTGGGGCATTTAGAGTAATGAGTGAAAAGGTGTTAAAAGTTCTTGGTAAAACCTTATTTCCACAATACAAATCAATGTTTCTAGTAGTAATGGTGTCGAATTGGCTATTCGGAACCCAAAACTTTGACTTCAAAAAACTGACGATTTTGGGGCATTTAGAGTAATGAGTGAAAAAGTGTTAAAAGTTCTTGGTAAAACCTTATTTCCACAATACAAATCAATGTTTCTAGTAGTAATGGTGTCGAAATGGCTATTCGGAACCCAAAATTTTGACTTCAAAAAACTGACGATTTTGGGGCATTTAGAGTAATGAGTGAAAAAGTGTTAAAAGTTCTTGGTAAAACCTTATTTCCACAATACAAATCAATGTTTCTAGTAGTAATGGTGTCCAATTGGCTATTCGGAACCCAAAATTTTGACTTCAAAAAACTGACGATTTTGGGGCATTTAGAGTAATGAGTGAAAAAGTGTTAAAAGTTCTTGGTAAAACCTTATTTCCACAATACAAATCAATGTTTCTAGTAGTAATGGTGTCAAATTGGCAAATCGGAACCCAAATTTTTTACTTCAAAAAGCGGACAATTTTGGGGCATTTAGAGTAATGAGTGAAAAAGTGTTTAAAGTTCTTGGTAAAACCTTATTTCCACAATACAAATCAATGTTTCTAGTAGTAATGGTGTCAAATTGGCTATTCGGAACCCAAAATTTTGACTTCAAAAAGCGGACGATTTTGGGGCATTTAGAGTAATGAGTGAAAAATTGTTAAAAGTTCTTGGTAAAACCTTATTTCCACAATACAAATCAATGTTTCTAGTACTAATGGTGTCAAATTGGCTATTCGGAACCCAAAATTTTGACTTCAAAAAGCGGACGATTTTGGGGCATTTAGAGTAATGAGTGAAAAAGTGTTAAAAGTTCTTGGTAAAACCTTATTTCCACAATACAAATAAATGTTTCTAGTAGTAATGGTGTCGAATTGGCTATTCGGAACCCAAAATTTTGACTTCAATAAGCGGACGATTTTGGGGCATTTAGAGTAATGAGTGAAAAAGTGTTAAAAGTTCTTGGTAAAACCTTATTTCCACAATACAAATAAATGTTTCTAGTAGTAATGGTGTCGAATTGGCTATTCGGAACCCAAAATTTTGACTTCAAAAAGCGGACGATTTTGGGGGCATTTAGAGTAATGAGTGAAAAAGTGTTAAAAGTTCTTGGTAAAACCTTATTTCCACAATACAAATCAATGTTTCTAGTAGTAATGGTGTCGAATTGGCTATTCGGAACCCAAAACTTTGAATTCAAAAAACTGACGATTTTGGGGCATTTAGAGTAATGAGTGAAAAAGTGTTAAAAGTTCTTGGTAAAACCTTATTTCCACAATACAAATCAATGTTTCTAGTAGTAATGGTGTCAAATTGGCTATTCGGAACCCAAAATTTTGACTTCAAAAAACTGACGATTTTGGGGCATTTAGAGTAATGAGTGAAAAAGTGTTAAAAGTTCTTGGTAAAACCTTATTTCCACAATACAAATCAATGTTTCTAGTAGTAATGGTGTCGAATTGGCTATTCGGAACCCAAAATTTTGACTTCAAAAAACTGACGATTTTGGGGCATTTAGAGTAATGAGTGAAAAAGTGTTAAAAGTTCTTGGTAAAACCTTATTTCCACAATACAAATCAATGTTTCTAGTAGTAATGGTGTCAAATTGGCAAATCGGAACCCAAAATTTTGACTTCAAAAAGCGGACGATTTTGGGGCATTTAGAGTAATGAGTGAAAAAGTGTTAAAAGTTCTTGGTAAAACCTTATTTCCACAATACAAATCAATGTTTCTAGTAGTAATGGTGTCGAAATGGCTATTCGGAACCCAAAATTTTGACTTCAAAAAGCGGACGATTTTGGGGCATTTAGAGTAATGAGTGAAAAATTGTTAAAAGTTCTTGGTAAAACCTTATTTCCACAATACAAATCAATGTTTCTAGTACTAATGGTGTCAAATTGGCTATTCGGAACCCAAAATTTTGACTTCAAAAAACTGACGATTTTGGGGCATTTAGAGTAATGAGTGAAAAAGTGTTAAAAGTTCTTGGTAAAACCTTATTTCCACAATACAAATCAATGTTTCTAGTAGTAATGGTGTCAAATTGGCAAATCGGAACCCAAAATTTTGACTTCAAAAAGCGGACGATTTTGGGGCATTTAGAGTAATGAGTGAAAAAGTGTTAAAAGTTCTTGGTAAAACCTTATTTCCACAATACAAATCAATGTTTCTAGTAGTAATGGTGTCGAAATGGCTATTCGGAACCCAAAATTTTGACTTCAAAAAGCGGACGATTTTGGGGCATTTAGAGTAATGAGTGAAAAATTGTTAAAAGTTCTTGGTAAAACCTTATTTCCACAATACAAATCAATGTTTCTAGTACTAATGGTGTCAAATTGGCTATTCGGAACCCAAAATTTTGACTTCAAAAAACTGACGATTTTGGGGCATTTAGGGTAATGAGTGAAAAAGTGTTAAAAGTTCTTGGTAAAACCTTATTTCCACAATACAAATCAATATTTCTAGTAGTAATGGTGTCGAATTGGCTATTCGGAACCCAAAATTTTGACTTCAAAAAACTGACGATTTTGGGGCATTTAGAGTAATGAGTGAAAAAGTGTTAAAAGTTCTTGGTAAAACCTTATTTCCACAATACAAATAAATGTTTCTAGTAGTAATTGTGTCAAATTGGCTATTCGGAACCCAAAATTTTGACTTCAAAAAGCGGACGATTTTGGGCCATTTAGAGTAATGAGTGAAAAAGTGTTAAAAGTTCTTGGTAAAACCTTATTTCCACAATACAAATCAATGTTTCTAGTAGTAATGGTGTCGAATTGGCTATTCGGAACCCAAAAATTTGACTTCAAAAAGCTGACGATTTTGGGGCATTTAGGTAATGAGTGAAAAAGTGTTAAAAGTTCTTGGTAAAACCTTATTTCCAAAATACAAATCAATGTTTCTAGTAGTAATGGTGTCAAATTGGCTATTCGGAACCCAAAATTTTGACTTCAAAAAACGGACGATTTTGGGGCATTTAGAGTAATGAGTGAAAAAGTGTTAAAAGTTCTAGGTAAAACCTTATTTCCACAATACAAATCAATGTTTCTAGTAGTAATGGTGTCAAATTGGCTATTCGGAACCCAAAATTTTGACTTCAAAAAGCGGACGATTTTGGGGCATTTAGAGTAATGAGTGAAAAAGTGTTAAAAGTTCTTGGTAAAACCTTATTTCCACAATACAAATCAATGTTTCTAGTAGTAATGGTGTCGAATTGGCTATTCGGAACCCAAAACTTTGACTTCAAAAAACTGACGATTTTGGGGCATTTAGAGTAATGAGTGAAAAAGTGTTAAAAGTTCTTGGTAAAACCTTATTTCCACAATACAAATCAATATTTCTAGTAGTAATGGTGTCGAAATGGCTATTCGGAACCCAAAATTTTGACTTCAAAAAGCGGACGATTTTGGGGCATTTAGAGTAATGAGTGAAAAAGTGTTAAAAGTTCTTGGTAAAACCTTATTTCCACAATACAAATCAATGTTTCTAGTAGTAATGGTGTCAAATTGGCTATTCGGAACCCAAAATTTTGACTTCAAAAAGCGGACGATTTTGGGGCATTTAGAGTAATGAGTGAAAAGGTGTTAAAAGTTCTTGGTAAAACCTTATTTCCACAATACAAATCAATGTTTCTAGTAGTAATGGTGTCGAATTGGCTATTCGGAACCCAAAACTTTGACTTCAAAAAACTGACGATTTTGGGGCATTTAGAGTAATGAGTGAAAAAGTGTTAAAAGTTCTTGGTAAAACCTTATTTCCACAATACAAATCAATGTTTCTAGTAGTAATGGTGTCGAAATGGCTATTCGGAACCCAAAATTTTGACTTCAAAAAGCGGACGATTTTGGGGCATTTAGAGTAATGAGTGAAAAAGTGTTAAAAGTTCTTGGTAAAACCTTATTTCCACAATACAAATCAATGTTTCTAGTACTAATGGTGTCAAATTGGCTATTCGGAACCCAAAATTTTGACTTCAAAAAACTGACGATTTTGGGGCATTTAGGGTAATGAGTGAAAAAGTGTTAAAAGTTCTTGGTAAAACCTTATTTCCACAATACAAATCAATATTTCTAGTAGTAATGGTGTCGAATTGGCTATTCGGAACCCAAAATTTTGACTTCAAAAAACTGACGATTTTGGGGCATTTAGAGTAATGAGTGAAAAAGTGTTAAAAGTTCTTGGTAAAACCTTATTTCCACAATACAAATAAATGTTTCTAGTAGTAATTGTGTCAAATTGGCTATTCGGAACCCAAAATTTTGACTTCAAAAAGCGGACGATTTTGGGCCATTTAGAGTAATTAGTGAAAAAGTGTTAAAAGTTCTTGGTAAAACCTTATTTCCACAATACAAATCAATGTTTCTAGTAGTAATGGTGTCGAATTGGCTATTCGGAACCCAAAAATTTGACTTCAAAAAGCTGACGATTTTGGGGCATTTAGGTAATGAGTGAAAAAGTGTTAAAAGTTCTTGGTAAAACCTTATTTCCAAAATACAAATCAATGTTTCTAGTAGTAATGGTGTCAAATTGGCTATTCGGAACCCAAAATTTTGACTTCAAAAAACGGACGATTTTGGGGCATTTAGAGTAATGAGTGAAAAAGTGTTAAAAGTTCTAGGTAAAACCTTATTTCCACAATACAAATCAATGTTTCTAGTAGTAATGGTGTCAAATTGGCTATTCGGAACCCAAAATTTTGACTTCAAAAAGCGGACGATTTTGGGGCATTTAGAGTAATGAGTGAAAAAGAGTTAAAAGTTCTTGGTAAAACCTTATTTCCACAATACAAATCAATGTTTCTAGTAGTAATGGTGTCGAATTGGCTATTCGGAACCCAAAACTTTGACTTCAAAAAACTGACGATTTTGGGGCATTTAGAGTAATGAGTGAAAAAGTGTTAAAAGTTCTTGGTAAAACCTTATTTCCACAATACAAATCAATATTTCTAGTAGTAATGGTGTCGAAATGGCTATTCGGAACCCAAAATTTTGACTTCAAAAAGCGGACGATTTTGGGGCATTTAGAGTAATGAGTGAAAAAGTGTTAAAAGTTCTTGGTAAAACCTTATTTCCACAATACAAATCAATGTTTCTAGTACTAATGGTGTCAAATTGGCTATTCGGAACCCAAAACTTTGACTTCAAAAAACTGACGATTTTGGGGCATTTAGAGTAATGAGTGAAAAAGTGTTAAAAGTTCTTGGTAAAACCTTATTTCCACAATACAAATCAATATTTCTAGTAGTAATGGTGTCGAAATGGCTATTCGGAACCCAAAATTTTGACTTCAAAAAGCGGACGATTTTGGGGCATTTAGAGTAATGAGTGAAAAAGTGTTAAAAGTTCTTGGTAAAACCTTATTTCCACAATACAAATCAATGTTTCTAGTAGTAATGGTGTCAAATTGGCTATTCGGAACCCAAAATTTTGACTTCAAAAAGCGGACGATTTTGGGGCATTTAGAGTAATGAGTGAAAAGGTGTTAAAAGTTCTTGGTAAAACCTTATTTCCACAATACAAATCAATGTTTCTAGTAGTAATGGTGTCGAATTGGCTATTCGGAACCCAAAACTTTGACTTCAAAAAACTGACGATTTTGGGGCATTTAGAGTAATGAGTGAAAAAGTGTTAAAAGTTCTTGGTAAAACCTTATTTCCACAATACAAATCAATGTTTCTAGTAGTAATGGTGTCGAAATGGCTATTCGGAACCCAAAATTTTGACTTCAAAAAGCGGACGATTTTGGGGCATTTAGAGTAATGAGTGAAAAAGTGTTAAAAGTTCTTGGTAAAACCTTATTTCCACAATACAAATCAATGTTTCTAGTACTAATGGTGTCAAATTGGCTATTCGGAACCCAAAATTTTGACTTCAAAAAACTGACGATTTTGGGGCATTTAGGGTAATGAGTGAAAAAGTGTTAAAAGTTCTTGGTAAAACCTTATTTCCACAATACAAATCAATATTTCTAGTAGTAATGGTGTCGAATTGGCTATTCGGAACCCAAAATTTTGACTTCAAAAAACTGACGATTTTGGGGCATTTAGAGTAATGAGTGAAAAAGTGTTAAAAGTTCTTGGTAAAACCTTATTTCCACAATACAAATAAATGTTTCTAGTAGTAATTGTGTCAAATTGGCTATTCGGAACCCAAAATTTTGACTTCAAAAAGCGGACGATTTTGGGCCATTTAGAGTAATGAGTGAAAAAGTGTTAAAAGTTCTTGGTAAAACCTTATTTCCACAATACAAATCAATGTTTCTAGTAGTAATGGTGTCGAATTGGCTATTCGGAACCCAAAAATTTGACTTCAAAAAGCTGACGATTTTGGGGCATTTAGGTAATGAGTGAAAAAGTGTTAAAAGTTCTTGGTAAAACCTTATTTCCAAAATACAAATCAATGTTTCTAGTAGTAATGGTGTCAAATTGGCTATTCGGAACCCAAAATTTTGACTTCAAAAAACGGACGATTTTGGGGCATTTAGAGTAATGAGTGAAAAAGTGTTAAAAGTTCTAGGTAAAACCTTATTTCCACAATACAAATCAATGTTTCTAGTAGTAATGGTGTCAAATTGGCTATTCGGAACCCAAAATTTTGACTTCAAAAAGCGGACGATTTTGGGGCATTTAGAGTAATGAGTGAAAAAGTGTTAAAAGTTCTTGGTAAAACCTTATTTCCACAATACAAATCAATGTTTCTAGTAGTAATGGTGTCGAATTGGCTATTCGGAACCCAAAACTTTGACTTCAAAAAACTGACGATTTTGGGGCATTTAGAGTAATGAGTGAAAAAGTGTTAAAAGTTCTTGGTAAAACCTTATTTCCACAATACAAATCAATATTTCTAGTAGTAATGGTGTCGAAATGGCTATTCGGAACCCAAAATTTTGACTTCAAAAAGCGGACGATTTTGGGGCATTTAGAGTAATGAGTGAAAAAGTGTTAAAAGTTCTTGGTAAAACCTTATTTCCACAATACAAATCAATGTTTCTAGTACTAATGGTGTCAAATTGGCTATTCGGAACCCAAAATTTTGACTTCAAAAAACTGACGATTTTGGGGCATTTAGGGTAATGAGTGAAAAAGTGTTAAAAGTTCTTGGTAAAACCTTATTTCCACAATACAAATCAATGTTTCTAGTAGTAATGGTGTCGAATTGGCTATTCGGAACCCAAAACTTTGACTTCAAAAAACTGACGATTTTGGGGCATTTAGAGTAATGAGTGAAAAAGTGTTAAAAGTTCTTGGTAAAACCTTATTTCCACAATACAAATCAATGTTTCAAGTAGTAATGGTGTCGAAATGGCTATTCGGAACCCAAAATTTTGACTTCAAAAAGCGGACGATTTTGGGGCATTTAGAGTAATGAGTGAAAAAGAGTTAAAAGTTCTTGGTAAAACCTTATTTCCACAATACAAATCAATGTTTCTAGTAGTAATGGTGTCGAATTGGCTATTCGGAACCCAAAACTTTGACTTCAAAAAACTGACGATTTTGGGGCATTTAGAGTAATGAGTGAAAAAGTGTTAAAAGTTCTTGGTAAAACCTTATTTCCACAATACAAATCAATATTTCTAGTAGTAATGGTGTCGAAATGGCTATTCGGAACCCAAAATTTTGACTTCAAAAAGCGGACGATTTTGGGGCATTTAGAGTAATGAGTGAAAAAGTGTTAAAAGTTCTTGGTAAAACCTTATTTCCACAATACAAATCAATGTTTCTAGTACTAATGGTGTCAAATTGGCTATTCGGAACCCAAAACTTTGACTTCAAAAAACTGACGATTTTGGGGCATTTAGAGTAATGAGTGAAAAAGTGTTAAAAGTTCTTGGTAAAACCTTATTTCCACAATACAAATCAATATTTCTAGTAGTAATGGTGTCGAAATGGCTATTCGGAACCCAAAATTTTGACTTCAAAAAGCGGACGATTTTGGGGCATTTAGAGTAATGAGTGAAAAAGTGTTAAAAGTTCTTGGTAAAACCTTATTTCCACAATACAAATCAATGTTTCTAGTAGTAATGGTGTCAAATTGGCTATTCGGAACCCAAAATTTTGACTTCAAAAAGCGGACGATTTTGGGGCATTTAGAGTAATGAGTGAAAAGGTGTTAAAAGTTCTTGGTAAAACCTTATTTCCACAATACAAATCAATGTTTCTAGTAGTAATGGTGTCGAATTGGCTATTCGGAACCCAAAACTTTGACTTCAAAAAACTGACGATTTTGGGGCATTTAGAGTAATGAGTGAAAAAGTGTTAAAAGTTCTTGGTAAAACCTTATTTCCACAATACAAATCAATGTTTCTAGTAGTAATGGTGTCGAAATGGCTATTCGGAACCCAAAATTTTGACTTCAAAAAGCGGACGATTTTGGGGCATTTAGAGTAATGAGTGAAAAAGTGTTAAAAGTTCTTGGTAAAACCTTATTTCCACAATACAAATCAATGTTTCTAGTACTAATGGTGTCAAATTGGCTATTCGGAACCCAAAATTTTGACTTCAAAAAACTGACGATTTTGGGGCATTTAGGGTAATGAGTGAAAAAGTGTTAAAAGTTCTTGGTAAAACCTTATTTCCACAATACAAATCAATATTTCTAGTAGTAATGGTGTCGAATTGGCTATTCGGAACCCAAAATTTTGACTTCAAAAAACTGACGATTTTGGGGCATTTAGAGTAATGAGTGAAAAAGTGTTAAAAGTTCTTGGTAAAACCTTATTTCCACAATACAAATAAATGTTTCTAGTAGTAATTGTGTCAAATTGGCTATTCGGAACCCAAAATTTTGACTTCAAAAAGCGGACGATTTTGGGCCATTTAGAGTAATGAGTGAAAAAGTGTTAAAAGTTCTTGGTAAAACCTTATTTCCACAATACAAATCAATGTTTCTAGTAGTAATGGTGTCGAATTGGCTATTCGGAACCCAAAAATTTGACTTCAAAAAGCTGACGATTTTGGGGCATTTAGGTAATGAGTGAAAAAGTGTTAAAAGTTCTTGGTAAAACCTTATTTCCAAAATACAAATCAATGTTTCTAGTAGTAATGGTGTCAAATTGGCTATTCGGAACCCAAAATTTTGACTTCAAAAAACGGACGATTTTGGGGCATTTAGAGTAATGAGTGAAAAAGTGTTAAAAGTTCTAGGTAAAACCTTATTTCCACAATACAAATCAATGTTTCTAGTAGTAATGGTGTCAAATTGGCTATTCGGAACCCAAAATTTTGACTTCAAAAAGCGGACGATTTTGGGGCATTTAGAGTAATGAGTGAAAAAGTGTTAAAAGTTCTTGGTAAAACCTTATTTCCACAATACAAATCAATGTTTCTAGTAGTAATGGTGTCGAATTGGCTATTCGGAACCCAAAACTTTGACTTCAAAAAACTGACGATTTTGGGGCATTTAGAGTAATGAGTGAAAAAGTGTTAAAAGTTCTTGGTAAAACCTTATTTCCACAATACAAATCAATATTTCTAGTAGTAATGGTGTCGAAATGGCTATTCGGAACCCAAAATTTTGACTTCAAAAAGCGGACGATTTTGGGGCATTTAGAGTAATGAGTGAAAAAGTGTTAAAAGTTCTTGGTAAAACCTTATTTCCACAATACAAATCAATGTTTCTAGTACTAATGGTGTCAAATTGGCTATTCGGAACCCAAAATTTTGACTTCAAAAAACTGACGATTTTGGGGCATTTAGGGTAATGAGTGAAAAAGTGTTAAAAGTTCTTGGTAAAACCTTATTTCCACAATACAAATCAATGTTTCTAGTAGTAATGGTGTCGAATTGGCTATTCGGAACCCAAAACTTTGACTTCAAAAAACTGACGATTTTGGGGCATTTAGAGTAATGAGTGAAAAAGTGTTAAAAGTTCTTGGTAAAACCTTATTTCCACAATACAAATCAATGTTTCAAGTAGTAATGGTGTCGAAATGGCTATTCGGAACCCAAAATTTTGACTTCAAAAAGCGGACGATTTTGGGGCATTTAGAGTAATGAGTGAAAAAGTGTTAAAAGTTCTTGGTAAAACCATATTTCCACAATACAAATCAATGTTTCTAGTACTAATGGTGTCAAATTGGCTATTCGGAACCCAAAATTTTGACTTCAAAAAACTGACGATTTTGGGGCATTTAGGGTAATGAGTGAAAAAGTGTTAAAAGTTCTTGGTAAAACCTTATTTCCACAATACAAATCAATATTTCTAGTAGTAATGGTGTCGAATTGGCTATTCGGAACCCAAAATTTTGACTTCAAAAAACTGACGATTTTGGGGCATTTAGAGTAATGAGTGAAAAAGAGTTAAAAGTTCTTGGTAAAACCTTATTTCCACAATACAAATCAATGTTTCTAGTAGTAATGGTGTCAAATTGGCAAATCGGAACCCAAAATTTTGACTTCAAAAAGCGGACGATTTTGGGGCATTTAGAGTAATGAGTGAAAAAGTGTTTAAAGTTCTTGGTAAAACCTTATTTCCACAATACAAATCAATGTTTCTAGTAGTAATGGTGTCAAATTGGCTATTCGGAACCCAAAATTTTGACTTCAAAAAGCGGACGATTTTGGGGCATTTAGAGTAATGAGTGAAAAATTGTTAAAAGTTCTTGGTAAAACCTTATTTCCACAATACAAATCAATGTTTCTAGTACTAATGGTGTCAAATTGGCTATTCGGAACCCAAAATTTTGACCTCAAAAAGCGGACGATTTTGGGGCATTTAGAGTAATGAGTGAAAAAGTGTTAAAAGTTCTTGGTAAAACCTTATTTCCACAATACAAATAAATATTTGTAGTAGTAATGGTGTCGAATTGGCTATTCGGAACCCAAAATTTTGACTTCAAAAAGCGGACGATTTTGGGGCATTTAGAGTAATGAGTGAAAAAGTGTTAAAAGTTCTTGGTAAAACCTTATTTCCACAATACAAATAAATGTTTCTAGTAGTAATTGTGTCAAATTGGCTATTCGGAACCCAAAATTTTGACTTCAAAAAGCGGACGATTTTGGGCCATTTAGAGTAATGAGTGAAAAAGTGTTAAAAGTTCTTGGTAAAACCTTATTTCCACAATACAAATCAATGTTTCTAGTAGTAATGGTGTCGAATTGGCTATTCGGAACCCAAAAATTTGACTTCAAAAAGCTGACGATTTTGGGGCATTTAGGTAATGAGTGAAAAAGTGTTAAAAGTTCTTGGTAAAACCTTATTTCCAAAATACAAATCAATGTTTCTAGTAGTAATGGTGTCAAATTGGCTATTCGGAACCCAAAATTTTGACTTCAAAAAACGGACGATTTTGGGGCATTTAGAGTAATGAGTGAAAAAGTGTTAAAAGTTCTAGGTAAAACCTTATTTCCACAATACAAATCAATGTTTCTAGTAGTAATGGTGTCAAATTGGCTATTCGGAACCCAAAATTTTGACTTCAAAAAGCGGACGATTTTGGGGCATTTAGAGTAATGAGTGAAAAAGTGTTAAAAGTTCTTGGTAAAACCTTATTTCCACAATACAAATCAATGTTTCTAGTAGTAATGGTGTCGAATTGGCTATTCGGAACCCAAAACTTTGACTTCAAAAAACTGACGATTTTGGGGCATTTAGAGTAATGAGTGAAAAAGTGTTAAAAGTTCTTGGTAAAACCTTATTTCCACAATACAAATCAATATTTCTAGTAGTAATGGTGTCGAAATGGCTATTCGGAACCCAAAATTTTGACTTCAAAAAGCGGACGATTTTGGGGCATTTAGAGTAATGAGTGAAAAAGTGTTAAAAGTTCTTGGTAAAACCTTATTTCCACAATACAAATCAATGTTTCTAGTAGTAATGGTGTCAAATTGGCTATTCGGAACCCAAAATTTTGACTTCAAAAAGCGGACGATTTTGGGGCATTTAGAGTAATGAGTGAAAAAGTGTTAAAAGTTCTTGGTAAAACCTTATTTCCACAATACAAATCAATGTTTCTAGTACTAATGGTGTCAAATTGGCTATTCGAAACCCAAAATTTTGACTTCAAAAAGCGGACGATTTTGGGGCATTTAGAGTAATGAGTGAAAAAGTGTTAAAAGTTCTTGGTAAAACCTTATTTCCACAATACAAATAAATGTTTCTAGTAGTAATGGTGTCAAATTGGCTATTCGGAACCCAAAATTTTGACTTCAAAAAGCGGACGATTTTGGGGCATTTAGAGTAATGAGTGAAAAAGTGTTAAAAGTTCTTGGTAAAACCTTATTTCCACAATACAAATCAATGTTTCTAGTAGTAATGGTGTCAAATTGGCTATTCGGAACCCAAAATTTTGACTTCAAAAAACGGACGATTTTGGGGCATTTAGAGTAATGAGTGAAAAAGTGTTAAAAGTTCTTGGTAAAACCTTATTTCCACAATACAAATCAATGTTTCTAGTAGTAATGGTGTCAAATTGGCTATTCGGAACTCAAAATTTTGACTTCAAAAAGCGGACGATTTTGGGGCATTTAGAGTAATGAGTGAAAAAGTGTTAAAAGTTCTTGGTAAAACCTTATTTCCACAATACAAATCAATGTTTCTAGTAGTAATGGTGTCGAAATGGCTATTCGGAACCCAAAATTTTGACTTCAAAAAACTGACGATTTTGGGGCATTTAGAGTAATGAGTGAAAAAGTGTTAAAAGTTCTTGGTAAAACCTTATTTCCACAATACAAATCAATGTTTCTAGTAGTAATGGTGTCAAATTGGCTATTCGGAACCCAAAATTTTGACTTCAAAAAACTGACGATTTTGGGGCATTTAGGGTAATGAGTGAAAAAGTGTTAAAAGTTCTTGGTAAAACCTTATTTCCACAATACAAATCAATGTTTCTAGTAGTAATGGTGTCAAATTGGCAATTCGGAACCCAAAATTTTGACTTCAAAAAGCGGACGATTTTGGGGCATTTAGAGTAATGAGTGAAAAAGTGTTAAAAGTTCTTGGTAAAACCTTATTTCCACAATACAAATCAATGTTTCTAGTAGTAATGGTGTCAAATTGGCTATTCGGAACCCAAAATTTTGACTTCAAAAAGCGGACGATTTTGGGGCATTTAGAGTAATGAGTGAAAAAGTGTTAAAAGTTCTTGGTAAAACCTTATTTCCACAATACAAATCAATGTTTCTAGTACTAATGGTGTCAAATTGGCTATTCGGAACCCAAAATTTTGACTTCAAAAAACTGACGATTTTGGGGCATTTAGGGTAATGAGTGAAAAAGTGTTAAAAGTTCTTGGTAAAACCTTATTTCCACAATACAAATCAATGTTTCTAGTAGTAATGGTGTCAAATTGGCAATTCGGAACCCAAAATTTTGACTTCAAAAAGCGGACGATTTTGGGGCATTTAGAGTAATGAGTGAAAAAGTGTTAAAAGTTCTTGGTAAAACCTTATTTCCACAATACAAATCAATGTTTCTAGTAGTAATGGTGTCAAATTGGCAAATCGGAACCCAAAATTTTGACTTCAAAAAGCGGACGATTTTGGGGCATTTAGAGTAATGAGTGAAAAAGTGTTTAAAGTTCTTGGTAAAACCTTATTTCCACAATACAAATCAATGTTTCTAGTAGTAATGGTGTCAAATTGGCTATTCGGAACCCAAAATTTTGACTTCAAAAAGCGGACGATTTTGGGGCATTTAGAGTAATGAGTGAAAAATTGTTAAAAGTTCTTGGTAAAACCTTATTTCCACAATACAAATCAATGTTTCTAGTACTAATGGTGTCAAATTGGCTATTCGGAACCCAAAATTTTGACTTCAAAAAGCGGACGATTTTGGGGCATTTAGAGTAATGAGTGAAAAAGTGTTAAAAGTTCTTGGTAAAACCTTATTTCCACAATACAAATAAATATTTGTAGTAGTAATGGTGTCGAATTGGCTATTCGGAACCCAAAATTTTGACTTCAAAAAGCGGACGATTTTGGGGCATTTAGAGTAATGAGTGAAAAAGTGTTAAAAGTTCTTGGTAAAACCTTATTTCCACAATACAAATAAATGTTTCTAGTAGTAATTGTGTCAAATTGGCTATTCGGAACCCAAAATTTTGACTTCAAAAAGCGGACGATTTTGGGCCATTTAGAGTAATGAGTGAAAAAGTGTTAAAAGTTCTTGGTAAAACCTTATTTCCACAATACAAATCAATGTTTCTAGTAGTAATGGTGTCGAATTGGCTATTCGGAACCCAAAAATTTGACTTCAAAAAGCTGACGATTTTGGGGCATTTAGGTAATGAGTGAAAAAGTGTTAAAAGTTCTTGGTAAAACCTTATTTCCAAAATACAAATCAATGTTTCTAGTAGTAATGGTGTCAAATTGGCTATTCGGAACCCAAAATTTTGACTTCAAAAAACGGACGATTTTGGGGCATTTAGAGTAATGAGTGAAAAAGTGTTAAAAGTTCTAGGTAAAACCTTATTTCCACAATACAAATCAATGTTTCTAGTAGTAATGGTGTCAAATTGGCTATTCGGAACCCAAAATTTTGACTTCAAAAAGCGGACGATTTTGGGGCATTTAGAGTAATGAGTGAAAAAGTGTTAAAAGTTCTTGGTAAAACCTTATTTCCACAATACAAATCAATGTTTCTAGTAGTAATGGTGTCGAATTGGCTATTCGGAACCCAAAACTTTGACTTCAAAAAACTGACGATTTTGGGGCATTTAGAGTAATGAGTGAAAAAGTGTTAAAAGTTCTTGGTAAAACCTTATTTCCACAATACAAATCAATATTTCTAGTAGTAATGGTGTCGAAATGGCTATTCGGAACCCAAAATTTTGACTTCAAAAAGCGGACGATTTTGGGGCATTTAGAGTAATGAGTGAAAAAGTGTTAAAAGTTCTTGGTAAAACCTTATTTCCACAATACAAATCAATGTTTCTAGTAGTAATGGTGTCAAATTGGCTATTCGGAACCCAAAATTTTGACATCAAAAAGCGGACGATTTTGGGGCATTTAGAGTAATGAGTGAAAAAGTGTTAAAAGTTCTTGGTAAAACCTTATTTCCACAATACAAATCAATGTTTCTAGTACTAATGGTGTCAAATTGGCTATTCGGAACCCAAAATTTTGACTTCAAAAAGCGGACGATTTTGGGGCATTTAGAGTAATGAGTGAAAAAGTGTTAAAAGTTCTTGGTAAAACCTTATTTCCACAATACAAATAAATGTTTCTAGTAGTAATGGTGTCAAATTGGCTATTCGGAACCCAAAATTTTGACTTCAAAAAGCGGACGATTTTGGGGCATTTAGAGTAATAAGTGAAAAAGTGTTAAAAGTTCTTGGTAAAACCTTATTTCCACAATACAAATCAATGTTTCTAGTAGTAATGGTGTCAAATTGGCTATTCGGAACCCAAAATTTTGACTTCAAAAAACGGACGATTTTGGGGCATTTAGAGTAATGAGTGAAAAAGTGTTAAAAGTTCTTGGTAAAACCTTATTTCCACAATACAAATCAATGTTTCTAGTAGTAATGGTGTCAAATTGGCTATTCGGAACCCAAAATTTTGACTTCAAAAAGCGGACGATTTTGGGGCATTTAGAGTAATGAGTGAAAAAGTGTTAAAAGTTCTTGGTAAAACCTTATTTCCACAATACAAATCAATGTTTCTAGTAGTAATGGTGTCGAATTGGCTATTCGGAACCCAAAACTTTGACTTCAAAAAACTGACGATTTTGGGGCATTTAGAGTAATGAGTGAAAAAGTGTTAAAAGTTCTTGGTAAAACCTTATTTCCACAATACAAATCAATGTTTCTAGTAGTAATGGTGTCGAATTGGCTATTCGGAACCCAAAACTTTGACTTCAAAAAACTGACGATTTTGGGGCATTTAGAGTAATGAGTGAAAAAGTGTTAAAAGTTCTTGGTAAAACCTTATTTCCACAATACAAATCAATGTTTCTAGTAGTAATGGTGTCGAAATGGCTATTCGGAACCCAAAATTTTGACTTCAAAAAACTGACGATTTTGGGGCATTTAGAGTAATGAGTGAAAAAGTGTTAAAAGTTCTTGGTAAAACCTTATTTCCACAATACAAATCAATGTTTCTAGTAGTAATGGTGTCAAATTGGCTATTCGGAACCCAAAATTTTGACTTCAAAAAACTGACGATTTTGGGGCATTTAGGGTAATGAGTGAAAAAGTGTTAAAAGTTCTTGGTAAAACCTTATTTCCACAATACAAATCAATGTTTCTAGTAGTAATGGTGTCAAATTGGCAATTCGGAACCCAAAATTTTGACTTCAAAAAGCGGACGATTTTGGGGCATTTAGAGTAATGAGTGAAAAAGTGTTAAAAGTTCTTGGTAAAACCTTATTTCCACAATACAAATCAATGTTTCTAGTAGTAATGGTGTCAAATTGGCTATTCGGAACCCAAAATTTTGACTTCAAAAAGCGGACGATTTTGGGGCATTTAGAGTAATGAGTGAAAAAGTGTTAAAAGTTCTTGGTAAAACCTTATTTCCACAATACAAATCAATGTTTCTAGTACTAATGGTGTCAAATTGGCTATTCGGAACCCAAAATTTTGACTTCAAAAAACTGACGATTTTGGGGCATTTAGGGTAATGAGTGAAAAAGTGTTAAAAGTTCTTGGTAAAACCTTATTTCCACAATACAAATCAATGTTTCTAGTAGTAATGGTGTCAAATTGGCAATTCGGAACCCAAAATTTTGACTTCAAAAAGCGGACGATTTTGGGGCATTTAGAGTAATGAGTGAAAAAGTGTTAAAAGTTCTTGGTAAAACCTTATTTCCACAATACAAATCAATGTTTCTAGTAGTAATGGTGTCAAATTGGCAAATCGGAACCCAAAATTTTGACTTCAAAAAGCGGACGATTTTGGGGCATTTAGAGTAATGAGTGAAAAAGTGTTTAAAGTTCTTGGTAAAACCTTATTTCCACAATACAAATCAATGTTTCTAGTACTAATGGTGTCAAATTGGCTATTCGGAACCCAAAATTTTGACTTCAAAAAGCGGACGATTTTGGGGCATTTAGAGTAATGAGTGAAAAAGTGTTAAAAGTTCTTGGTAAAACCTTATTTCCACAATACAAATAAATATTTGTAGTAGTAATGGTGTCGAATTGGCTATTCGGAACCCAAAATTTTGACTTCAAAAAGCGGACGATTTTGGGGCATTTAGAGTAATGAGTGAAAAAGTGTTAAAAGTTCTTGGTAAAACCTTATTTCCACAATACAAATAAATGTTTCTAGTAGTAATTGTGTCAAATTGGCTATTCGGAACCCAAAATTTTGACTTCAAAAAGCGGACGATTTTGGGCCATTTAGAGTAATGAGTGAAAAAGTGTTAAAAGTTCTTGGTAAAACCTTATTTCCACAATACAAATCAATGTTTCTAGTAGTAATGGTGTCGAATTGGCTATTCGGAACCCAAAAATTTGACTTCAAAAAGCTGACGATTTTGGGGCATTTAGAGTAATGAGTGAAAAAGTGTTAAAAGTTCTTGGTAAAACCTTATTTCCACAATACAAATCAATGTTTCTAGTACTAATGGTGTCAAATTGGCTATTCGGAACCCAAAATTTTGACTTCAAAAAGCGGACGATTTTGGGGCATTTAGAGTAATGAGTGAAAAAGTGTTAAAAGTTCTTGGTAAAACCTTATTTCCACAATACAAATCAATGTTTCTAGTAGTAATGGTGTCAAATTGGCTATTCGGAACCCAAAATTTTGACTTCAAAAAGCGGACGATTTTGGGGCATTTAGAGTAATAAGTGAAAAAGTGTTAAAAGTTCTTGGTAAAACCTTATTTCCACAATACAAATCAATGTTTCTAGTAGTAATGGTGTCAAATTGGCTATTCGGAACCCAAAATTTTGACTTCAAAAAACGGACGATTTTGGGGCATTTAGAGTAATGAGTGAAAAAGTGTTAAAAGTTCTTGGTAAAACCTTATTTCCACAATACAAATCAATGTTTCTAGTAGTAATGGTGTCAAATTGGCTATTCGGAACCCAAAATTTTGACTTCAAAAAGCGGACGATTTTGGGGCATTTAGAGTAATGAGTGAAAAAGTGTTAAAAGTTCTTGGTAAAACCTTATTTCCACAATACAAATCAATGTTTCTAGTAGTAATGGTGTCGAATTGGCTATTCGGAACCCAAAACTTTGACTTCAAAAAACTGACGATTTTGGGGCATTTAGAGTAATGAGTGAAAAAGTGTTAAAAGTTCTTGGTAAAACCTTATTTCCACAATACAAATCAATGTTTCTAGTAGTAATGGTGTCGAAATGGCTATTCGGAACCCAAAATTTTGACTTCAAAAAACTGACGATTTTGGGACATTTAGAGTAATGAGTGAAAAAGTGTTAAAAGTTCTTGGTAAAACCTTATTTCCACAATACAAATCAATGTTTCTAGTAGTAATGGTGTCAAATTGGCTATTCGGAACCCAAAATTTTGACTTCAAAAAACTGACGATTTTGGGGCATTTAGGGTAATGAGTGAAAAAGTGTTAAAAGTTCTTGGTAAAACCTTATTTCCACAATACAAATCAATGTTTCTAGTAGTAATGGTGTCAAATTGGCAATTCGGAACCCAAAATTTTGACTTCAAAAAGCGGACGATTTTGGGGCATTTAGAGTAATGAGTGAAAAAGTGTTAAAAGTTCTTGGTAAAACCTTATTTCCACAATACAAATCAATGTTTCTAGTAGTAATGGTGTCAAATTGGCTATTCGGAACCCAAAATTTTGACTTCAAAAAGCGGACGATTTTGGGGCATTTAGAGTAATGAGTGAAAAAGTGTTAAAAGTTCTTGGTAAAACCTTATTTCCACAATACAAATCAATGTTTCTAGTAGTAATGGTGTCAAATTGGCTATTCGGAACCCAAAATTTTGACTTCAAAAAGCGGACGATTTTGGGGCATTTAGAGTAATGAGTGAAAAAGTGTTAAAAGTTCTTGGTAAAACCTTATTTCCACAATACAAATCAATGTTTCTAGTACTAATGGTGTCAAATTGGCTATTCGGAACCCAAAATTTTGACTTCAAAAAACTGACGATTTTGGGGCATTTAGGGTAATGAGTGAAAAAGTGTTAAAAGTTCTTGGTAAAACCTTATTTCCACAATACAAATCAATGTTTCTAGTAGTAATGGTGTCAAATTGGCAATTCGGAACCCAAAATTTTGACTTCAAAAAGCGGACGATTTTGGGCCATTTAGAGTAATGAGTGAAAAAGTGTTAAAAGTTCTTGGTAAAACCTTATTTCCACAATACAAATCAATGTTTCTAGTAGTAATGGTGTCGAATTGGCTATTCGGAACCCAAAAATTTGACTTCAAAAAGCTGACGATTTTGGGGCATTTAGGTAATGAGTGAAAAAGTGTTAAAAGTTCTTGGTAAAACCTTATTTCCAAAATACAAATCAATGTTTCTAGTAGTAATGGTGTCAAATTGGCTATTCGGAACCCAAAATTTTGACTTCAAAAAACGGACGATTTTGGGGCATTTAGAGTAATGAGTGAAAAAGTGTTAAAAGTTCTAGGTAAAACCTTATTTCCACAATACAAATCAATGTTTCTAGTAGTAATGGTGTCAAATTGGCTATTCGGAACCCAAAATTTTGACTTCAAAAAGCGGACAATTTTGGGGCATTTAGAGTAATGAGTGAAAAAGTGTTAAAAGTTCTTGGTAAAACCTTATTTCCACAATACAAATCAATGTTTCTAGTAGTAATGGTGTCGAATTGGCTATTCGGAACCCAAAACTTTGACTTCAAAAAACTGACGATTTTGGGGCATTTAGAGTAATGAGTGAAAAAGTGTTAAAAGTTCTTGGTAAAACCTTATTTCCACAATACAAATCAATATTTCTAGTAGTAATGGTGTCGAAATGGCTATTCGGAACCCAAAATTTTGACTTCAAAAAGCGGACGATTTTGGGGCATTTAGAGTAATGAGTGAAAAAGTGTTAAAAGTTCTTGGTAAAACCTTATTTCCACAATACAAATCAATGTTTCTAGTAGTAATGGTGTCAAATTGGCTATTCGGAACCCAAAATTTTGACATCAAAAAGCGGACGATTTTGGGGCATTTAGAGTAATGAGTGAAAAAGTGTTAAAAGTTCTTGGTAAAACCTTATTTCCACAATACAAATCAATGTTTCTAGTACTAATGGTGTCAAATTGGCTATTCGGAACCCAAAATTTTGACTTCAAAAAGCGGACGATTTTGGGGCATTTAGAGTAATGAGTGAAAAAGTGTTAAAAGTTCTTGGTAAAACCTTATTTCCACAATACAAATAAATGTTTCTAGTAGTAATGGTGTCAAATTGGCTATTCGGAACCCAAAATTTTGACTTCAAAAAGCGGACGATTTTGGGGCATTTAGAGTAATAAGTGAAAAAGTGTTAAAAGTTCTTGGTAAAACCTTATTTCCACAATACAAATCAATGTTTCTAGTAGTAATGGTGTCAAATTGGCTATTCGGAACCCAAAATTTTGACTTCAAAAAACGGACGATTTTGGGGCATTTAGAGTAATGAGTGAAAAAGTGTTAAAAGTTCTTGGTAAAACCTTATTTCCACAATACAAATCAATGTTTCTAGTAGTAATGGTGTCAAATTGGCTATTCGGAACCCAAAATTTTGACTTCAAAAAGCGGACGATTTTGGGGCATTTAGAGTAATGAGTGAAAAAGTGTTAAAAGTTCTTGGTAAAACCTTATTTCCACAATACAAATCAATGTTTCTAGTAGTAATGGTGTCGAATTGGCTATTCGGAACCCAAAACTTTGACTTCCAAAAACTGACGATTTTGGGGCATTTAGAGTAATGAGTGAAAAAGTGTTAAAAGTTCTTGGTAAAACCTTATTTCCACAATACAAATCAATGTTTCTAGTAGTAATGGTGTCGAAATGGCTATTCGGAACCCAAAATTTTGACTTCAAAAAACTGACGATTTTGGGACATTTAGAGTAATGAGTGAAAAAGTGTTAAAAGTTCTTGGTAAAACCTTATTTCCACAATACAAATCAATGTTTCTAGTAGTAATGGTGTCAAATTGGCTATTCGGAACCCAAAATTTTGACTTCAAAAAACTGACGATTTTGGGGCATTTAGGTAATGAGTGAAAAAGTGTTAAAAGTTCTTGGTAAAACCTTATTTCCAAAATACAAATCAATGTTTCTAGTAGTAATGGTGTCAAATTGGCTATTCGGAACCCAAAATTTTGACTTCAAAAAACGGACGATTTTGGGGCATTTAGAGTAATGAGTGAAAAAGTGTTAAAAGTTCTAGGTAAAACCTTATTTCCACAATACAAATCAATGTTTCTAGTAGTAATGGTGTCAAATTGGCTATTCGGAACCCAAAATTTTGACTTCAAAAAGCGGACAATTTTGGGGCATTTAGAGTAATGAGTGAAAAAGTGTTAAAAGTTCTTGGTAAAACCTTATTTCCACAATACAAATCAATGTTTCTAGTAGTAATGGTGTCGAATTGGCTATTCGGAACCCAAAACTTTGACTTCAAAAAACTGACGATTTTGGGGCATTTAGAATAATGAGTGAAAAAGTGTTAAAAGTTCTTGGTAAAACCTTATTTCCACAATACAAATCAATATTTCTAGTAGTAATGGTGTCGAAATGGCTATTCGGAACCCAAAATTTTGACTTCAAAAAGCGGACGATTTTGGGGCATTTAGAGTAATGAGTGAAAAAGTGTTAAAAGTTCTTGGTAAAACCTTATTTCCACAATACAAATCAATGTTTCTAGTAGTAATGGTGTCAAATTGGCTATTCGGAACCCAAAATTTTGACATCAAAAAGCGGACGATTTTGGGGCATTTAGAGTAATGAGTGAAAAAGTGTTAAAAGTTCTTGGTAAAACCTTATTTCCACAATACAAATCAATGTTTCTAGTACTAATGGTGTCAAATTGGCTATTCGGAACCCAAAATTTTGACTTCAAAAAGCGGACGATTTTGGGGCATTTAGAGTAATGAGTGAAAAAGTGTTAAAAGTTCTTGGTAAAACCTTATTTCCACAATACAAATAAATGTTTCTAGTAGTAATGGTGTCAAATTGGCTATTCGGAACCCAAAATTTTGACTTCAAAAAGCGGACGATTTTGGGGCATTTAGAGTAATAAGTGAAAAAGTGTTAAAAGTTCTTGGTAAAACCTTATTTCCACAATACAAATCAATGTTTCTAGTAGTAATGGTGTCAAATTGGCTATTCGGAACCCAAAATTTTGACTTCAAAAAACGGACGATTTTGGGGCATTTAGAGTAATGAGTGAAAAAGTGTTAAAAGTTCTTGGTAAAACCTTATTTCCACAATACAAATCAATGTTTCTAGTAGTAATGGTGTCAAATTGGCTATCGGAACCCAAAATTTTGACTTCAAAAAGCGGACGATTTTGGGGCATTTAGAGTAATGAGTGAAAAAGTGTTAAAAGTTCTTGGTAAAACCTTATTTCCACAATACAAATCAATGTTTCTAGTAGTAATGGTGTCGAATTGGCTATTCGGAACCCAAAACTTTGACTTCAAAAAACTGACGATTTTGGGGCATTTAGAGTAATGAGTGAAAAAGTGTTAAAAGATCTTGGTAAAACCTTATTTCCACAATACAAATCAATGTTTCTAGTAGTAATGGTGTCGAAATGGCTATTCGGAACCCAAAATTTTGACTTCAAAAAACTGACGATTTTGGGACATTTAGAGTAATGAGTGAAAAAGTGTTAAAAGTTCTTGGTAAAACCTTATTTCCACAATACAAATCAATGTTTCTAGTAGTAATGGTGTCAAATTGGCTATTCGGAACCCAAAATTTTGACTTCAAAAAACTGACGATTTTGGGGCATTTAGGGTAATGAGTGAAAAAGTGTTAAAAGTTCTTGGTAAAACCTTATTTCCACAATACAAATCAATGTTTCTAGTAGTAATGGTGTCAAATTGGCAATTCGGAACCCAAAATTTTGACTTCAAAAAGCGGACGATTTTGGGGCATTTAGAGTAATGAGTGAAAAAGTGTTAAAAGTTCTTGGTAAAACCTTATTTCCACAATACAAATCAATGTTTCTAGTAGTAATGGTGTCAAATTGGCTATTCGGAACCCAAAATTTTGACTTCAAAAAGCGGACGATTTTGGGGCATTTAGAGTAATGAGTGAAAAAGTGTTAAAAGTTCTTGGTAAAACCTTATTTCCACAATACAAATCAATGTTTCTAGTAGTAATGGTGTCAAATTGGCTATTCGGAACCCAAAATTTTGACTTCAAAAAGCGGACGATTTTGGGGCATTTAGAGTAATGAGTGAAAAAGTGTTAAAAGTTCTTGGTAAAACCTTATTTCCACAATACAAATCAATGTTTCTAGTAGTAATGGTGTCAAATTGGCTATCCGGAACCCAAAATTTTGACTTCAAAAAGCGGACGATTTTGGGGCATTTAGAGTAATGAGTGAAAAAGTGTTAAAAGTTCTTGGTAAAACCTTATTTCCACAATACAAATCAATGTTTCTAGTACTAATGGTGTCAAATTGGCTATTCGGAACCCAAAATTTTGACTTCAAAAAACTGACGATTTTGGGGCATTTAGGGTAATGAGTGAAAAAGTGTTAAAAGTTCTTGGTAAAACCTTATTTCCACAATACAAATAAATGTTTCTAGTAGTAATGGTGTCAAATTGGCAATTCGAAACCCAAAATTTTGACTTCAAAAAGCGGACGATTTTGGGGCATTTAGAGTAATGAGTGAAAAAGTGTTAAAAGTTCTTGGTAAAACCTTATTTCCACAATACAAATCAATGTTTCTAGTAGTAATGGTGTCAAATTGGCTATTCGGAACCCAAAACTTTGACTTCAAAAAACTGACGATTTTGGGGCATTTAGAGTAATGAGTGAAAAAGTGTTAAAAGTTCTTGGTAAAACCTTATTTCCACAATACAAATCAATGTTTCTAGTAGTAATGGTGTCGAATTGGCTATTCGGAACCCAAAATTTTGACTTCAAAAAACTGACGGTTTTGGGGCATTTAGAGTAATGAGTGAAAAAGTGTTAAAAGTTCTTGGTAAAACCTTATTTCCACAATACAAATCAATGTTTCTAGTAGTAATGGTGTCAAATTGGCAATTCGGAACCCAAAATTTTGACTTCAAAAAGCGGACGATTTTGGGGCATTTAGAGTAATGAGTGAAAAAGTGTTAAAAGTTCTTGGTAAAACCTTATTTCCACAATACAAATCAATGTTTCTAGTAGTAATGGTGTCAAATTGGCTATTCGGAACCCAAAATTTTGACTTCAAAAAGCGGACGATTTTGGGGCATTTAGAGTAATGAGTGAAAAAGTGTTAAAAGTTCTTGGTAAAACCTTATTTCCACAATACAAATCAATGTTTCTAGTACTAATGGTGTCAAATTGGCTATTCGGAACCCAAAATTTTGACTTCAAAAAACTGACGATTTTGGGGAATTTAGGGTAATGAGTGAAAAAGTGTTAAAAGTTCTTGGTAAAACCTTATTTCCACAATACAAATCAATGTTTCTAGTAGTAATGGTGTCAAATTGGCAATTCGGAACCCAAAATTTTGACTTCAAAAAGCGGACGATTTTGGGGCATTAAGAGTAATGAGTGAAAAAGTGTTAAAAGTTCTTGGTAAAACCTTATTTCCACAATTCAAATCAATGTTTCTAATAGTAATGGTGTCAAATTGGCTATTCGGAACCCAAAACTTTGACTTCAAAAAACTGACGATTTTGGGGCATTTAGAGTAATGAGTGAAAAAGTGTTAAAAGTTCTTGGTAAAACCTTATTTCCACAATACAAATCAATGTTTCTAGTAGTAATGGTGTCGAATTGGCTATTCGGAACCCAAAATTTTGACTTCAAAAAGCGGACGGTTTTGGGGCATTTAGAGTAATGAGTGAAAAAGTGTTAAAAGTTCTTGGTAAAACCTTATTTCCACAATACAAATCAATGTTTCTAGTAGTAATGGTGTCAAATTGGCTATTCGGAACCCAAAATTTTGACTTC
The DNA here is from genome assembly GCA_954870475.1 of Euphrasia confusa. Lineage (NCBI taxonomy): Eukaryota > Viridiplantae > Streptophyta > Magnoliopsida > Lamiales > Orobanchaceae > Euphrasia > Euphrasia confusa. Next base: position 33,178 of record CATPAB010000419.1, read on the forward strand.
AAAAAGCGGACGATTTTGGGGCATTTAGAGTAATGAGTGAAAAAGTGTTAAAAGTTCTTGGTAAAACATTATTTCCACAATACAAATCAATGTTTCTAGTAGTAATGGTGTCGAATTGGCTATTCGGATCCCAAAACTTTGACTTCAAAAAACTGACGATTTTGGGGCATTTAGAGTAATGAGTGAAAAAGTGTTAAAAGTTCTTGGTAAAACCTTATTTCCACAATACAAATCAATGTTTCTAGTAGTAATGGTGTCGAAATGGCTATTCGGAACCCAAAATTTTGACTTCAAAAAACTGACGATTTTGGGGCATTTAGAGTAATGAGTGAAAAAGTGTTAAAAGTTCTTGGTAAAACCTTATTTCCACAATACAAATCAATGTTTCTAGTAGTAATGGTGTCAAATTGGCAATTCGGAACCCAAAATTTTGACTTCAAAAAGCGGACGATTTTGGGGCATTTAGGGTAATGAGTGAAAAAGTGTTAAAAGTTCTTGGTAAAACCTTATTTCCACAATACAAATCAATGTTTCTAGTAGTAATGGTGTCAAATTGGCTATTCGGAACCCAAAATTTTGACTTCAAAAAGCGGACGATTTTGGGGCATTTAGAGTAATGAGTGAAAAAGTGTTAAAAGTTCTTGGTAAAACCTTATTTCCACAATACAAATCAATGTTTCTAGTAGTAATGGTGTCAAATTGGCTATTCGGAACCCAAAATTTTGACATCAAAAAGCGGACGATTTTGGGGCATTTAGAGTAATGAGTGAAAAAGTGTTAAAAGTTCTTGGTAAAACCTTATTTCCACAATACAAATCAATGTTTCTAGTAGTAATGGTGTCAAATTGGCTATTCGGAACCCAAAATTTTGACTTCCAAAAGCGGACGATTTTGGGGCATTTAGAGTAATGAGTGAAAAAGTGTTAAAAGTTCTTGGTAAAACCTTATTTCCACAATACAAATCAATGTTTCTAGTAGTAATGGTGTCAAATTGGCTATTCGGAACCCAAAATTTTGACTTCAAAAAGCGGACGATTTTGGGGCATTTAGAATAATGAGTGAAAAAGTGTTAAAAGTTCTTGGTAAAACCTTATTTCCACAATACAAATCAATGTTTCTAGTAGTAATGGTGTCAAATTGGCTATTCGGAACCCAAAACTTTGACTTCAAAAAACTGACGATTTTGGGGCATTTAGAGTAATGAGTGAAAAAGTGTTAAAAGTTCTTGGTAAAACCTTATTTCCACAATACAAATCAATGTTTCTAGTAATAATGGTGTCAAATTGGCAAATCGGAACCCAAAATTTTGACTTCAAAAAGCGGACGATTTTGGGGCATTTAGAGTAATGAGTGAAAAAGTGTTTAAAGTTCTTGGTAAAACCTTATTTCCACAATACAAATCAATGTTTCTAGTAGTAATGGTGTCAAATTGGCTATTCGGAACCCAAAATTTTGACTTCAAAAAGCGGACGATTTTGGGGCATTTAGAGTAATGAGTGAAAAAGTGTTAAAAGTTCTTGGTAAAACCTTATTTCCACAATACAAATCAATGTTTCTAGTAGTAATGGTGTCAAATTGGCTATTCGGAACCCAAAACTTTGACTTCAAAAAACTGACGATTTTGGGGCATTTAGAGTAATGAGTGAAAAAGTGTTAAAAGTTCTTGGTAAAACCTTATTTCCACAATACAAATCAATGTTTCTAGTAATAATGGTGTCAAATTGGCAAATCGGAACCCAAAATTTTGACTTCAAAAAGCGGACGATTTTGGGGCATTTAGAGTAATGAGTGAAAAAGTGTTTAAAGTTCTTGGTAAAACCTTATTTCCACAATACAAATCAATGTTTCTAGTAGTAATGGTGTCAAATTGGCTATTCGGAACCCAAAATTTTGACTTCAAAAAGCGGACGATTTTGGGGCATTTAGAGTAATGAGTGAAAAATTGTTAAAAGTTCTTGGTAAAACCTTATTTCCACAATACAAATCAATGTTTCTAGTACTAATGGTGTCAAATTGGCTATTCGGAACCCAAAATTTTGACTTCAAAAAGCGGACGATTTTGGGGCATTTAGAGTAATGAGTGAAAAAGTGTTAAAAGTTCTTGGTAAAACCTTATTTCCACAATACAAATAAATATTTGTAGTAGTAATGGTGTCGAATTGGCTATTCGGAACCCAAAATTTTGACTTCAAAAAGCGGACGATTTTGGGGCATTTAGAGTAATGAGTGAAAAAGTGTTAAAAGTTCTTGGTAAAACCTTATTTCCACAATACAAATAAATGTTTCTAGTAGTAATTGTGTCAAATTGGCTATTCGGAACCCAAAATTTTGACTTCAAAAAGCGGACGATTTTGGGCCATTTAGAGTAATGAGTGAAAAAGTGTTAAAAGTTCTTGGTAAAACCTTATTTCCACAATACAAATCAATGTTTCTAGTAGTAATGGTGTCGAAATGGCTATTCGGAACCCAAAATTTTGACTTCAAAAAACTGACGATTTTGGGGCATTTAGAGTAATGAGTGAAAAAGTGTTAAAAGTTCTTGGTAAAACCTTATTTCCACAATACAAATCAATGTTTCTAGTAGTAATGGTGTCAAATTGGCTATTCGGAACCCAAAATTTTGACTTCAAAAAGCGGACGATTTTGGGGCATTTAGAGTAATGAGTGAAAAAGTGTTAAAAGTTCTTGGTAAAACCTTATTTCCACAATACAAATCAATGTTTCTAGTAGTAATGGTGTCGAATTGGCTTTTCGGAACCCAAAATTTTGACTTCAAAAACTGACGATTTTGGGGCATTTAGAGTAATGAGTGAAAAAGTGTTAAAAGTTCTTGGTAAAACCTTATTTCCACAATACAAATCAATGTTTCTAGTAATAATGGTGTCAAATTGGCAAATCGGAACCCAAAATTTTGACTTCAAAAAGGGGACGATTTTGGGGCATTTAGAGTAATGAGTGAAAAAGTGTTTAAAGTTCTTGGTAAAACCTTATTTCCACAATACAAATCAATGTTTCTAGTAGTAATGGTGTCAAATTGGCTATTCGGAACCCAAAATTTTGACTTCAAAAAGCGGACGATTTTGGGGCATTTAGAGTAATGAGTGAAAAATTGTTAAAAGTTCTTGGTAAAACCTTATTTCCACAATACAAATCAATGTTTCTAGTACTAATGGTGTCAAATTGGCTATTCGGAACCCAAAATTTTGACTTCAAAAAGCAAACGATTTTGGGGCATTTAGAGTAATGAGTGAAAAAGTGTTAAAAGTTCTTGGTAAAACCTTATTTCCACAATACAAATAAATATTTGTAGTAGTAATGGTGTCGAATTGGCTATTCGGAACCCAAAATTTTGACTTCAAAAAGCGGACGATTTTGGGGCATTTAGAGTAATGAGTGAAAAAGTGTTAAAAGTTCTTGGTAAAACCTTATTTCCACAATACAAATAAATGTTTCTAGTAGTAATTGTGTCAAATTGGCTATTCGGAACCCAAAATTTTGACTTCAAAAAGCGGACGATTTTGGGGCATTTAGAGTAATGAGTGAAAAAGTGTTAAAAATTCTTGGTAAAACCTTATTTCCACAATACAAATCAATGTTTCTAGTAGTAATGGTGTCGAAATGGCTATTCGGAACCCAAAATTTTGACTTCAAAAAATTGACGATTTTGGGGCATTTAGAGTAATGAGTGAAAAAGTGTTAAAAGTTCTTGGTAAAACCTTATTTCCAAAATACAAATCAATGTTTCTAGTAGTAATGGTGTCAAATTGGCTATTCGGAACCCAAAATTTTGACTTCAAAAAGCGGACGATTTTGGGGCATTTAGAGTAATGAGTGAAAAAGTGTTAAAAGTTCTTGGTAAAACCTTATTTCCACAATACAAATCAATGTTTCTAGTAGTAATGGTGTCGAATTGGCTATTCGGATCCCAAAACTTTGACTTCAAAAAACTGACGATTTTGGGGCATTTAGAGTAATGAGTGAAAAAGTGTTAAAAGTTCTTGGTAAAACCTTATTTCCACAATACAAATCAATGTTTCTAGTAGTAATGGTGTCAAATTGGCTATTCAGAACCCAAAATTTTGACTTCAAAAAACTGACGATTTTGGGGCATTTAGAGTAATGAGTGAAAAAGTGTTAAAAGTTCTTGGTAAAACCTTATTTCCAAAATACAAATCAATGTTTCTAGTAGTAATGGTGTCAAATTGGCTATTCGGAACCCAAAATTTTGACTTCAAAAAGCGGACGATTTTGGGGCATTTAGAGTAATGAGTGAAAAAGTGTTAAAAGTTCTTGGTAAAACCTTATTTCCACAATACAAATCAATGTTTCTAGTAGTAATGGTGTCGAATTGGCTATTCGGATCCCAAAACTTTGACTTCAAAAAACTGACGATTTTGGGGCATTTAGAGTAATGAGTGAAAAAGTGTTAAAAGTTCTTGGTAAAACCTTATTTCCACAATACAAATCAATGTTTCTAGTAGTAATGGTGTCAAATTGGCTATTCGGAACCCAAAATTTTGACTTCAAAAAACTGACGATTTTGGGGCATTTAGAGTAATGAGTGAAAAAGTGTTAAAAGTTCTTGGTAAAACCTTATTTCCACAATACAAATCAATGTTTCTAGTAGTAATGGTGTCAAATTGGCAATTCGGAACCCAAAATTTTGACTTCAAAAAGCGGACGATTTTGGGGCATTTAGAGTAATGAGTGAAAAAGTGTTAAAAGTTCTTGGTAAAACCTTATTTCCACAATACAAATCAATGTTTCTAGTAGTAATGGTGTCAAATTGGCTATTCGGAACCCAAAATTTTGACTTCAAAAAGCGGACGATTTTGGGGCATTTAGAGTAATGAGTGAAAAAGTGTTAAAAGTTCTTGGTAAAACCTTATTTCCACAATACAAATCAATGTTTCTAGTACTAATGGTGTCAAATTGGCTATTCGGAACCCAAAATTTTGACTTCAAAAAGCGGACGATTTTGGGGCATTTAGAGTAATGAGTGAAAAAGTGTTAAAAGTTCTTGGTAAAACCTTATTTCCACAATACAAATAAATGTTTCTAGTAGTAATGGTATCGAATTGGCTATTCGGAACCCAAAATTTTGACTTCAAAAAGCGGACGATTTTGGGGCATTTAGAGTAATGAGTGAAAAAGTGTTAAAAGTTCTTGGTAAAACCTTATTTCCACAATACAAATCAATGTTTCTAGTAGTAATGGTGTCAAATTGGCTATTCGGAAACCAAAATTTTGACTTCAAAAAGCGGACGATTTTGGGGCATTTAGAATAATGAGTGAAAAAGTGTTAAAAGTTCTTGGTAAAACCTTATTTCCACAATACAAATCAATGTTTCTAGTAGTAATGGTGTCAAATTGGCTATTCGGAACCCAAAACTTTGACTTCAAAAAACTGACGATTTTGGGGCATTTAGAGTAATGAGTGAAAAAGTGTTAAAAGTTCTTGGTAAAACCTTATTTCCACAATACAAATCAATGTTTCTAGTAGTAATGGTGTCGAATTGGCTTTTCGGAACCCAAAATTTTGACTTCAAAAACTGACGATTTTGGGGCATTTAGAGTAATGAGTGAAAAAGTGTTAAAAGTTCTTGGTAAAACCTTATTTCCACAATACAAATCAATGTTTCTAGTAATAATGGTGTCAAATTGGCAAATCGGAACCCAAAATTTTGACTTCAAAAAGCGGACGATTTTGGGGCATTTAGAGTAATGAGTGAAAAAGTGTTTAAAGTTCTTGGTAAAACCTTATTTCCACAATACAAATCAATGTTTCTAGTAGTAATGGTGTCAAATTGGCTATTCGGAACCCAAAATTTTGACTTCAAAAAGCGGACGATTTTGGGGCATTTAGAGTAATGAGTGAAAAATTGTTAAAAGTTCTTGGTAAAACCTTATTTCCACAATACAAATCAATGTTTCTAGTACTAATGGTGTCAAATTGGCTATTCGGAACCCAAAATTTTGACTTCAAAAAGCAAACGATTTTGGGGCATTTAGAGTAATGAGTGAAAAAGTGTTAAAAGTTCTTGGTAAAACCTTATTTCCACAATACAAATAAATATTTGTAGTAGTAATGGTGTCGAATTGGCTATTCGGAACCCAAAATTTTGACTTCAAAAAGCGGACGATTTTGGGGCATTTAGAGTAATGAGTGAAAAAGTGTTAAAAGTTCTTGGTAAAACCTTATTTCCACAATACAAATAAATGTTTCTAGTAGTAATTGTGTCAAATTGGCTATTCGGAACCCAAAATTTTGACTTCAAAAAGCGGACGATTTTGGGGCATTTAGAGTAATGAGTGAAAAAGTGTTAAAAATTCTTGGTAAAACCTTATTTCCACAATACAAATCAATGTTTCTAGTAGTAATGGTGTCGAAATGGCTATTCGGAACCCAAAATTTTGAATTCAAAAAATTGACGATTTTGGGGCATTTAGAGTAATGAGTGAAAAAGTGTTAAAAGTTCTTGGTAAAACCTTATTTCCAAAATACAAATCAATGTTTCTAGTAGTAATGGTGTCAAATTGGCTATTCGGAACCCAAAATTTTGACTTCAAAAAGCGGACGATTTTGGGGCATTTAGAGTAATGAGTGAAAAAGTGTTAAAAGTTCTTGGTAAAACCTTATTTCCACAATACAAATCAATGTTTCTAGTAGTAATGGTGTCGAATTGGCTATTCGGATCCCAAAACTTTGACTTCAAAAAACTGACGATTTTGGGGCATTTAGAGTAATGAGTGAAAAAGTGTTAAAAGTTCTTGGTAAAACCTTATTTCCACAATACAAATCAATGTTTCTAGTAGTAATGGTGTCAAATTGGCTATTCGGAACCCAAAATTTTGACTTCAAAAAACTGACGATTTTGGGGCATTTAGAGTAATGAGTGAAAAAGTGTTAAAAGTTCTTGGTAAAACCTTATTTCCACAATACAAATCAATGTTTCTAGTAGTAATGGTGTCAAATTGGCAATTCGGAACCCAAAATTTTGACTTCAAAAAGCGGACGATTTTGGGGCATTTAGAGTAATGAGTGAAAAAGTGTTAAAAGTTCTTGGTAAAACCTTATTTCCACAATACAAATCAATGTTTCTAGTAGTAATGGTGTCAAATTGGCTATTCGGAACCCAAAATTTTGACTTCAAAAAACTGACGATTTTGGGGCATTTAGAGTAATGAGTGAAAAAGTGTTAAAAGTTCTTGGTAAAACCTTATTTCCACAATACAAATCAATGTTTCTAGTAATAATGGTGTCAAATTGGCAAATCGGAACCCAAAATTTTGACTTCAAAAAACTGACGATTTTGGGGCATTTAGAGTAATGAGTGAAAAAGTGTTAAAAGTTCTTGGTAAAACCTTATTTCCAAAATACAAATCAATGTTTCTAGTAGTAATGGTGTCAAATTGGCTATTCGGAACCCAAAATTTTGACTTCAAAAAGCGGACGATTTTGGGGCATTTAGAGTAATGAGTGAAAAAGTGTTAAAAGTTCTTGGTAAAACCTTATTTCCACAATACAAATCAATGTTTCTAGTAGTAATGGTGTCGAATTGGCTATTCGGATCCCAAAACTTTGACTTCAAAAAACTGACGATTTTGGGGCATTTAGAGTAATGAGTGAAAAAGTGTTAAAAGTTCTTGGTAAAACCTTATTTCCACAATACAAATCAATGTTTCTAGTAGTAATGGTGTCAAATTGGCTATTCGGAACCCAAAATTTTGACTTCAAAAAACTGACGATTTTGGGGCATTTAGAGTAATGAGTGAAAAAGTGTTAAAAGTTCTTGGTAAAACCTTATTTCCACAATACAAATCAATGTTTCTAGTAGTAATGGTGTCAAATTGGCAATTCGGAACCCAAAATTTTGACTTCAAAAAGCGGACGATTTTGGGGCATTTAGAGTAATGAGTGAAAAAGTGTTAAAAGTTCTTGGTAAAACCTTATTTCCACAATACAAATCAATGTTTCTAGTAGTAATGGTGTCAAATTGGCTATTCGGAACCCAAAATTTTGACTTCAAAAAGCGGACGATTTTGGGGCATTTAGAGTAATGAGTGAAAAAGTGTTAAAAGTTCTTGGTAAAACCTTATTTCCACAATACAAATCAATGTTTCTAGTACTAATGGTGTCAAATTGGCTATTCGGAACCCAAAATTTTGACTTCAAAAAGCGGACGATTTTGGGGCATTTAGAGTAATGAGTGAAAAAGTGTTAAAAGTTCTTGGTAAAACCTTATTTCCACAATACAAATAAATGTTTCTAGTAGTAATGGTATCGAATTGGCTATTCGGAACCCAAAATTTTGACTTCAAAAAGCGGACGATTTTGGGGCATTTAGAGTAATGAGTGAAAAAGTGTTAAAAGTTCTTGGTAAAACCTTATTTCCACAATACAAATCAATGTTTCTAGTAGTAATGGTGTCAAATTGGCTATTCGGAACCCAAAATTTTGACTTCAAAAAGCGGACGATTTTGGGGCATTTAGAATAATGAGTGAAAAAGTGTTAAAAGTTCTTGGTAAAACCTTATTTCCACAATACAAATCAATGTTTCTAGTAGTAATGGTGTCAAATTGGCTATTCGGAACCCAAAACTTTGACTTCAAAAAACTGACGATTTTGGGGCATTTAGAGTAATGAGTGAAAAAGTGTTAAAAGTTCTTGGTAAAACCTTATTTCCACAATACAAATCAATGTTTCTAGTAGTAATGGTGTCGAATTGGCTTTTCGGAACCCAAAATTTTGACTTCAAAAACTGACGATTTTGGGGCATTTAGAGTAATGAGTGAAAAAGTGTTAAAAGTTCTTGGTAAAACCTTATTTCCACAATACAAATCAATGTTTCTAGTAATAATGGTGTCAAATTGGCAAATCGGAACCCAAAATTTTGACTTCAAAAAGCGGACGATTTTGGGGCATTTAGAGTAATGAGTGAAAAAGTGTTTAAAGTTCTTGGTAAAACCTTATTTCCACAATACAAATCAATGTTTCTAGTAGTAATGGTGTCAAATTGGCTATTCGGAACCCAAAATTTTGACTTCAAAAAGCGGACGATTTTGGGGCATTTAGAGTAATGAGTGAAAAATTGTTAAAAGTTCTTGGTAAAACCTTATTTCCACAATACAAATCAATGTTTCTAGTACTAATGGTGTCAAATTGGCTATTCGGAACCCAAAATTTTGACTTCAAAAAGCAAACGATTTTGGGGCATTTAGAGTAATGAGTGAAAAAGTGTTAAAAGTTCTTGGTAAAACCTTATTTCCACAATACAAATAAATATTTGTAGTAGTAATGGTGTCGAATTGGCTATTCGGAACCCAAAATTTTGACTTCAAAAAGCGGACGATTTTGGGGCATTTAGAGTAATGAGTGAAAAAGTGTTAAAAGTTCTTGGTAAAACCTTATTTCCACAATACAAATAAATGTTTCTAGTAGTAATTGTGTCAAATTGGCTATTCGGAACCCAAAATTTTGACTTCAAAAAGCGGACGATTTTGGGGCATTTAGAGTAATGAGTGAAAAAGTGTTAAAAATTCTTGGTAAAACCTTATTTCCACAATACAAATCAATGTTTCTAGTAGTAATGGTGTCGAAATGGCTATTCGGAACCCAAAATTTTGAATTCAAAAAATTGACGATTTTGGGGCATTTAGAGTAATGAGTGAAAAAGTGTTAAAAGTTCTTGGTAAAACCTTATTTCCAAAATACAAATCAATGTTTCTAGTAGTAATGGTGTCAAATTGGCTATTCGGAACCCAAAATTTTGACTTCAAAAAGCGGACGATTTTGGGGCATTTAGAGTAATGAGTGAAAAAGTGTTAAAAGTTCTTGGTAAAACCTTATTTCCACAATACAAATCAATGTTTCTAGTAGTAATGGTGTCGAATTGGCTATTCGGATCCCAAAACTTTGACTTCAAAAAACTGACGATTTTGGGGCATTTAGAGTAATGAGTGAAAAAGTGTTAAAAGTTCTTGGTAAAACCTTATTTCCACAATACAAATCAATGTTTCTAGTAGTAATGGTGTCAAATTGGCTATTCGGAACCCAAAATTTTGACTTCAAAAAACTGACGATTTTGGGGCATTTAGAGTAATGAGTGAAAAAGTGTTAAAAGTTCTTGGTAAAACCTTATTTCCACAATACAAATCAATGTTTCTAGTAGTAATGGTGTCAAATTGGCAATTCGGAACCCAAAATTTTGACTTCAAAAAGCGGACGATTTTAGGGCATTTAGAGTAATGAGTGAAAAAGTGTTAAAAGTTCTTGGTAAAACCTTATTTCCACAATACAAATCAATGTTTCTAGTAGTAATGGTGTCAAATTGGCTATTCGGAACCCAAAATTTTGACTTCAAAAAACTGACGATTTTGGGGCATTTAGAGTAATGAGTGAAAAAGTGTTAAAAGTTCTTGGTAAAACCTTATTTCCACAATACAAATCAATGTTTCTAGTAATAATGGTGTCAAATTGGCAAATCGGAACCCAAAATTTTGACTTCAAAAAGCGGACGATTTTGGGGCATTTAGAGTAATGAGTGAAAAAGTGTTTAAAGTTCTTGGTAAAACCTTATTTCCACAATACAAATCAATGTTTCTAGTAGTAATGGTGTCAAATTGGCTATTCGGAACCCAAAATTTTGACTTCAAAAAGCGGACGATTTTGGGGCATTTAGAGTAATGAGTGAAAAAGTGTTAAAAGTTCTTGGTAAAACCTTATTTCCAAAATACAAATCAATGTTTCTAGTAGTAATGGTGTCAAATTGGCTATTCGGAACCCAAAATTTTGACTTCAAAAAGCGGACGATTTTGGGGCATTTAGAGTAATGAGTGAAAAAGTGTTAAAAGTTCTTGGTAAAACCTTATTTCCACAATACAAATCAATGTTTCTAGTAGTAATGGTGTCGAATTGGCTATTCGGATCCCAAAACTTTGACTTCAAAAAACTGACGATTTTGGGGCATTTAGAGTAATGAGTGAAAAAGTGTTAAAAGTTCTTGGTAAAACCTTATTTCCACAATACAAATCAATGTTTCTAGTAGTAATGGTGTCGAAATGGCTATTCGGAACCCAAAATTTTGACTTCAAAAAACTGACGATTTTGGGGCATTTAGAGTAATGAGTGAAAAAGTGTTAAAAGTTCTTGGTAAAACCTTATTTCCACAATACAAATCAATGTTTCTAGTAGTAATGGTGTCAAATTGGCAATTCGGAACCCAAAATTTTGACTTCAAAAAGCGGACGATTTTGGGGCATTTAGAGTAATGAGTGAAAAAGTGTTAAAAGTTCTTGGTAAAACCTTATTTCCACAATACAAATCAATGTTTCTAGTAGTAATGGTGTCAAATTGGCTATTCGGAACCCAAAATTTTGACTTCAAAAAACTGACGATTTTGGGGCATTTAGAGTAATGAGTGAAAAAGTGTTAAAAGTTCTTGGTAAAACCTTATTTCCACAATACAAATCAATGTTTCTAGTAATAATGGTGTCAAATTGGCAAATCGGAACCCAAAATTTTGACTTCAAAAAGCGGACGATTTTGGGGCATTTAGAGTAATGAGTGAAAAAGTGTTTAAAGTTCTTGGTAAAACCTTATTTCCACAATACAAATCAATGTTTCTAGTAGTAATGGTGTCAAGTTGGCTATTCGGAACCCAAAATTTTGACTTCAAAAAGCGGACGATTTTGGGGCATTTAGAGTAATGAGTGAAAAATTGTTAAAAGTTCTTGGTAAAACCTTATTTCCACAATACAAATCAATGTTTCTAGTAATAATGGTGTCAAATTGGCAAATCGGAACCCAAAATTTTGACTTCAAAAAGCGGACGATTTTGGGGCATTTAGAGTAATGAGTGAAAAAGTGTTTAAAGTTCTTGGTAAAACCTTATTTCCACAATACAAATCAATGTTTCTAGTAGTAATGGTGTCAAATTGGCTATTCGGAACCCAAAATTTTGACTTCAAAAAGCGGACGATTTTGGGGCATTTAGAGTAATGAGTGAAAAAGTGTTAAAAGTTCTTGGTAAAACCTTATTTCCAAAATACAAATCAATGTTTCTAGTAGTAATGGTGTCAAATTGGCTATTCGGAACCCAAAATTTTGACTTCAAAAAGCGGACGATTTTGGGGCATTTAGAGTAATGAGTGAAAAAGTGTTAAAAGTTCTTGGTAAAACCTTATTTCCACAATACAAATCAATGTTTCTAGTAGTAATGGTGTCGAATTGGCTATTCGGATCCCAAAACTTTGACTTCAAAAAACTGACGATTTTGGGGCATTTAGAGTAATGAGTGAAAAAGTGTTAAAAGTTCTTGGTAAAACCTTATTTCCACAATACAAATCAATGTTTCTAGTAGTAATGGTGTCAAATTGGCTATTCGGAACCCAAAATTTTGACTTCAAAAAACTGACGATTTTGGGGCATTTAGAGTAATGAGTGAAAAAGTGTTAAAAGTTCTTGGTAAAACCTTATTTCCACAATACAAATCAATGTTTCTAGTAGTAATGGTGTCAAATTGGCAATTCGGAACCCAAAATTTTGACTTCAAAAAGCGGACGATTTTGGGGCATTTAGAGTAATGAGTGAAAAAGTGTTAAAAGTTCTTGGTAAAACCTTATTTCCACAATACAAATCAATGTTTCTAGTAGTAATGGTGTCAAATTGGCTATTCGGAACCCAAAATTTTGACTTCAAAAAACTGACGATTTTGGGGCATTTAGAGTAATGAGTGAAAAAGTGTTAAAAGTTCTTGGTAAAACCTTATTTCCACAATACAAATCAATGTTTCTAGTAATAATGGTGTCAAATTGGCAAATCGGAACCCAAAATTTTGACTTCAAAAAGCGGACGATTTTGGGGCATTTAGAGTAATGAGTGAAAAAGTGTTTAAAGTTCTTGGTAAAACCTTATTTCCACAATACAAATCAATGTTTCTAGTAGTAATGGTGTCAAATTGGCTATTCGGAACCCAAAATTTTGACTTCAAAAAGCGGACGATTTTGGGGCATTTAGAGTAATGAGTGAAAAATTGTTAAAAGTTCTTGGTAAAACCTTATTTCCACAATACAAATCAATGTTTCTAGTACTAATGGTGTCAAATTGGCTATTCGGAACCCAAAATTTTGACTTCAAAAAGCGGACGATTTTGGGGCATTTAGAGTAATGAGTGAAAAAGTGTTAAAAGTTCTTGGTAAAACCTTATTTCCACAATACAAATAAATATTTGTAGTAGTAATGGTGTCGAATTGGCTATTCGGAACCCAAAATTTTGACTTCAAAAAGCGGACGATTTTGGGGCATTTAGAGTAATGAGTTAAAAAGTGTTAAAAGTTCTTGGTAAAACCTTATTTCCACAATACAAATAAATGTTTCTAGTAGTAATCGTGTCAAATTGGCTATTCGGAACCCACAATTTTGACTTCAAAAAGCGGACGATTTTGGGCCATTTAGAGTAATGAGTGAAAAAGTGTTAAAAGTTCTTGGTAAAACCTTATTTCCACAATACAAATCAATGTTTCTAGTAGTAATGGTGTCGAAATGGCTATTCGGAACCCAAAATTTTGACTTAAAAAAACTGACGATTTTGGGGCATTTAGAGTAATGAGTGAAAAAGTGTTAAAAGTTCTTGGTAAAACCTTATTTCCACAATACAAATCAATGTTTCTAGTAGTAATGGTGTCAAATTGGCAATTCGGAACCCAAAATTTTGACTTCAAAAAGCGGACGATTTTGGGGCATTTAGAGTAATGAGTGAAAAAGTGTTAAAAGTTCTTGGTAAAACCTTATTTCCACAATACAAATCAATGTTTCTAGTAGTAATGGTGTCAAATTGGCTATTCGGAACCCAAAATTTTGACTTCAAAAAACTGACGATTTTGGGGCATTTAGAGTAATGAGTGAAAAAGTGTTAAAAGTTCTTGGTAAAACCTTATTTCCACAATACAAATCAATGTTTCTAGTAATAATGGTGTCAAATTGGCAAATCGGAACCCAAAATTTTGACTTCAAAAAGCGGACGATTTTGGGGCATTTAGAGTAATGAGTGAAAAAGTGTTTAAAGTTCTTGGTAAAACCTTATTTCCACAATACAAATCAATGTTTCTAGTAGTAATGGTGTCAAGTTGGCTATTCGGAACCCAAAATTTTGACTTCAAAAAGCGGACGATTTTGGGGCATTTAGAGTAATGAGTGAAAAATTGTTAAAAGTTCTTGGTAAAACCTTATTTCCACAATACAAATCAATGTTTCTAGTAATAATGGTGTCAAATTGGCAAATCGGAACCCAAAATTTTGACTTCAAAAAGCGGACGATTTTGGGGCATTTAGAGTAATGAGTGAAAAAGTGTTTAAAGTTCTTGGTAAAACCTTATTTCCACAATACAAATCAATGTTTCTAGTAGTAATGGTGTCAAATTGGCTATTCGGAACCCAAAATTTTGACTTCAAAAAGCGGACGATTTTGGGGCATTTAGAGTAATGAGTGAAAAAGTGTTAAAAGTTCTTGGTAAAACCTTATTTCCAAAATACAAATCAATGTTTCTAGTAGTAATGGTGTCAAATTGGCTATTCGGAACCCAAAATTTTGACTTCAAAAAGCGGACGATTTTGGGGCATTTAGAGTAATGAGTGAAAAAGTGTTAAAAGTTCTTGGTAAAACCTTATTTCCACAATACAAATCAATGTTTCTAGTAGTAATGGTGTCGAATTGGCTATTCGGATCCCAAAACTTTGACTTCAAAAAACTGACGATTTTGGGGCATTTAGAGTAATGAGTGAAAAAGTGTTAAAAGTTCTTGGTAAAACCTTATTTCCACAATACAAATCAATGTTTCTAGTAGTAATGGTGTCAAATTGGCTATTCGGAACCCAAAATTTTGACTTCAAAAAACTGACGATTTTGGGGCATTTAGAGTAATGAGTGAAAAAGTGTTAAAAGTTCTTGGTAAAACCTTATTTCCACAATACAAATCAATGTTTCTAGTAGTAATGGTGTCAAATTGGCAATTCGGAACCCAAAATTTTGACTTCAAAAAGCGGACGATTTTGGGGCATTTAGAGTAATGAGTGAAAAAGTGTTAAAAGTTCTTGGTAAAACCTTATTTCCACAATACAAATCAATGTTTCTAGTAGTAATGGTGTCAAATTGGCTATTCGGAACCCAAAATTTTGACTTCAAAAAACTGACGATTTTGGGGCATTTAGAGTAATGAGTGAAAAAGTGTTAAAAGTTCTTGGTAAAACCTTATTTCCACAATACAAATCAATGTTTCTAGTAATAATGGTGTCAAATTGGCAAATCGGAACCCAAAATTTTGACTTCAAAAAGCGGACGATTTTGGGGCATTTAGAGTAATGAGTGAAAAAGTGTTTAAAGTTCTTGGTAAAACCTTATTTCCACAATACAAATCAATGTTTCTAGTAGTAATGGTGTCAAATTGGCTATTCGGAACCCAAAATTTTGACTTCAAAAAGCGGACGATTTTGGGGCATTTAGAGTAATGAGTGAAAAATTGTTAAAAGTTCTTGGTAAAACCTTATTTCCACAATACAAATCAATGTTTCTAGTACTAATGGTGTCAAATTGGCTATTCGGAACCCAAAATTTTGACTTCAAAAAGCGGACGATTTTGGGGCATTTAGAGTAATGAGTGAAAAAGTGTTAAAAGTTCTTGGTAAAACCTTATTTCCACAATACAAATAAATATTTGTAGTAGTAATGGTGTCGAATTGGCTATTCGGAACCCAAAATTTTGACTTCAAAAAGCGGACGATTTTGGGGCATTTAGAGTAATGAGTTAAAAAGTGTTAAAAGTTCTTGGTAAAACCTTATTTCCACAATACAAATAAATGTTTCTAGTAGTAATCGTGTCAAATTGGCTATTCGGAACCCACAATTTTGACTTCAAAAAGCGGACGATTTTGGGCCATTTAGAGTAATGAGTGAAAAAGTGTTAAAAGTTCTTGGTAAAACCTTATTTCCACAATACAAATCAATGTTTCTAGTAGTAATGGTGTCGAAATGGCTATTCGGAACCCAAAATTTTGACTTAAAAAAACTGACGATTTTGGGGCATTTAGAGTAATGAGTGAAAAAGTGTTAAAAGTTCTTGGTAAAACCTTATTTCCAAAATACAAATCAATGTTTCTAGTAGTAATGGTGTCAAATTGGCTATTCGGAACCCAAAATTTTGACTTCAAAAAGCGGACGATTTTGGGGCATTTAGAGTAATGAGTGAAAAAGTGTTAAAAGTTCTTGGTAAAACCTTATTTCCACAATACAAATCAATGTTTCTAGTAATAATGGTGTCAAATTGGCAAATCGGAACCCAAAATTTTGACTTCAAAAAGCGGACGATTTTGGGGCATTTAGAGTAATGAGTGAAAAAGTGTTTAAAGTTCTTGGTAAAACCTTATTTCCACAATACAAATCAATGTTTCTAGTAGTAATGGTGTCAAATTGGCTATTCGGAACCCAAAATTTTGACTTCAAAAAGCGGACGATTTTGGGGCATTTAGAGTAATGAGTGAAAAATTGTTAAAAGTTCTTGGTAAAACCTTATTTCCACAATAAAAATCAATGTTTCTAGTACTAATGGTGTCAAATTGGCTATTCGGAACCCAAAATTTTGACTTCAAAAAGCGGACGATTTTGGGGCATTTAGAGTAATGAGTGAAAAAGTGTTAAAACTTCTTGGTAAAACCTTATTTCCACAATACAAATAAATATTTGTAGTAGTAATGGTGTCGAATTGGCTATTCGGAACCCAAAATTTTGACTTCAAAAAGCGGACGATTTTGGGGCATTTAGAGTAATGAGTGAAAAAGTGTTAAAAGTTCTTGGTAAAACCTTATTTCCACAATACAAATAAATGTTTCTAGTAGTAATTGTGTCAAATTGGCTATTCGGAACCCAAAATTTTGACTTCAAAAAGCGGACGATTTTGGGCCATTTAGAGTAATGAGTGAAAAAGTGTTAAAAGTTTTTGGTAAAACCTTATTTCCACAATACAAATCAGTGTTTCTAGTAGTAATGGTGTCGAAATGGCTATTCGGAACCCAAAATTTTGACTTCAAAAAACTGACGATTTTGGGGCATTTAGAGTAATGAGTGAAAAAGTGTTAAAAGTTCTTGGTAAAACCTTATTTCCAAAATACAAATCAATGTTTCTAGTAGTAATGGTGTCAAATTGGCTATTCGGAACCCAAAATTTTGACTTCAAAAAGCGGACGATTTTGGGGCATTTAGAGTAATGAGTGAAAAAGTGTTAAAAGTTCTTGGTAAAACCTTATTTCCACAATACAAATCAATGTTTCTAGTAGTAATGGTGTCGAATTGGCTATTCGGATCCCAAAACTTTGACTTCAAAAAACTGACGATTTTGGGGCATTTAGAGTAATGAGTGAAAAAGTGTTAAAAGTTCTTGGTAAAACCTTATTTCCACAATACAAATCAATGTTTCTAGTAGTAATGGTGTCAAATTGGCTATTCGGAACCCAAAATTTTGACTTCAAAAAACTGACGATTTTGGGGCATTTAGAGTAATGAGTGAAAAAGTGTTAAAAGTTCTTGGTAAAACCTTATTTCCACAATACAAATCAATGTTTCTAGTAGTAATGGTGTCAAATTGGCAATTCGGAACCCAAAATTTTGACTTCAAAAAGCGGACGATTTTGGGGCATTTAGAGTAATGAGTGAAAAAGTGTTAAAAGTTCTTGGTAAAACCTTATTTCCACAATACAAATCAATGTTTCTAGTAGTAATGGTGTCAAATTGGCTATTCGGAACCCAAAATTTTGACTTCAAAAAACTGACGATTTTGGGGCATTTAGAGTAATGAGTGAAAAAGTGTTAAAAGTTCTTGGTAAAACCTTATTTCCACAATACAAATCAATGTTTCTAGTAATAATGGTGTCAAATTGGCAAATCGGAACCCAAAATTTTGACTTCAAAAAGCGGACGATTTTGGGGCATTTAGAGTAATGAGTGAAAAAGTGTTTAAAGTTCTTGGTAAAACCTTATTTCCACAATACAAATCAATGTTTCTAGTAGTAATGGTGTCAAATTGGCTATTCGGAACCCAAAATTTTGACTTCAAAAAGCGGACGATTTTGGGGCATTTAGAGTATAAGTGAAAAATTGTTAAAAGTTCTTGGTAAAACCTTATTTCCACAATACAAATCAATGTTTCTAGTACTAATGGTGTCAAATTGGCTATTCGGAACCCAAAATTTTGACTTCAAAAAGCGGACGATTTTGGGGCATTTAGAGTAATGAGTGAAAAAGTGTTAAAAGTTCTTGGTAAAACCTTATTTCCACAATACAAATAAATATTTGTAGTAGTAATGGTGTCGAATTGGCTATTCGGAACCCAAAATTTTGACTTCAAAAAGCGGACGATTTTGGGGCATTTAGAGTAATGAGTGAAAAAGTGTTAAAAGTTCTTGGTAAAACCTTATTTCCACAATACAAATAAATGTTTCTAGTAGTAATTGTGTCAAATTGGCTATTCGGAACCCAAAATTTTGACTTCAAAAAGCGGACGATTTTGGGCCATTTAGAGTAATGAGTGAAAAAGTGATAAAAGTTCTTGGTAAAACCTTATTTGCACAATACAAATCAATGTTTCTAGTAGTAATGGTGTCGAAATGGCTATTCGGAACCCAAAATTTTGACTTCAAAAAACTGACGATTTTGGGGCATTTAGAGTAATGAGTGAAAAAGTGTTAAAAGTTCTTGGTAAAACCTTATTTCCAAAATACAAATCAATGTTTCTAGTAGTAATGGTGTCAAATTGGCTATTCGGAACCCAAAATTTTGACTTCAAAAAGCGGACGATTTTGGGGCATCCGATTTTGGGGCATTTAGAGTAATGAGTGAAAAAGTGTTAAAAGTTCTTGGTAAAACCTTATTTCCACAATACAAATCAATGTTTCTAGTAGTAATGGTGTCAAATTGGCTATTCGGAACCCAAAATTTTGACTTCAAAAAGCGGACGATTTTGGGGCATTTAGAGTAATGAGTGAAAAATTGTTAAAAGTTCTTGGTAAAACCTTATTTCCACAATACAAATCAATGTTTCTAGTACTAATGGTGTCAAATTGGCTATTCGGAACCCAAAATTTTGACTTCAAAAAGCGGACGATTTTGGGGCATTTAGAGTAATGAGTGAAAAAGTGTTAAAAGTTCTTGGTAAAACCTTATTTCCACAATACAAATAAATATTTGTAGTAGTAATGGTGTCGAATTGGCTATTCGGAACCCAAAATTTTGACTTCAAAAAGCGGACGATTTTGGGGCATTTAGAGTAATGAGTGAAAAAGTGTTAAAAGTTCTTGGTAAAACCTTATTTCCACAATACAAATAAATGTTTCTAGTAGTAATTGTGTCAAATTGGCTATTCGGAACCCAAAATTTTGACTTCAAAAAGCGGACGATTTTGGGCCATTTAGAGTAATGAGTGAAAAAGTGTTAAAAGTTCTTGGTAAAACCTTATTTCCACAATACAAATCAATGTTTCTAGTAGTAATGGTGTCGAATTGGCTATTCGGAACCCAAAATTTTGACTTCAAAAAACTGACGATTTTGGGGCATTTAGAGTAATGAGTGAAAAAGTGTTAAAAGTTCTTGGTAAAACCTTATTTCCACAATACAAATCAATGTTTCTAGTAGTAATGGTGTCAAATTGGCAATTCGGAACCCAAAATTTTGACTTCAAAAAGCGGACGATTTTGGGGCATTTAGAGTAATGAGTGAAAAAGTGTTAAAAGTTCTTGGTAAAACCTTATTTCCACAATACAAATCAATGTTTCTAGTAGTAATGGTGTCAAATTGGCTATTCGGAACCCAAAATTTTGACTTCAAAAAACTGACGATTTTGGGGCATTTAGAGTAATGAGTGAAAAAGTGTTAAAAGTTCTTGGTAAAACCTTATTTCCACAATACAAATCAATGTTTCTAGTAATAATGGTGTCAAATTGGCAAATCGGAACCCAAAATTTTGACTTCAAAAAGCGGACGATTTTGGGGCATTTAGAGTAATGAGTGAAAAAGTGTTTAAAGTTCTTGGTAAAACCTTATTTCCACAATACAAATCAATGTTTCTAGTAGTAATGGTGTCAAATTGGCTATTCGGAACCCAAAATTTTGACTTCAAAAAGCGGACGATTTTGGGGCATTTAGAGTAATGAGTGAAAAATTGTTAAAAGTTCTTGGTAAAACCTTATTTCCACAATACAAATCAATGTTTCTAGTACTAATGGTGTCAAATTGGCTATTCGGAACCCAAAATTTTGACTTCAAAAAGCGGACGATTTTGGGGCATTTAGAGTAATGAGTGAAAAAGTGTTAAAAGTTCTTGGTAAAACCTTATTTCCACAATACAAATAAATATTTGTAGTAGTAATGGTGTCGAATTGGCTATTCGGAACCCAAAATTTTGACTTCAAAAAGCGGACGATTTTGGGGCATTTAGAGTAATGAGTTAAAAAGTGTTAAAAGTTCTTGGTAAAACCTTATTTCCACAATACAAATAAATGTTTCTAGTAGTAATCGTGTCAAATTGGCTATTCGGAACCCAAAATTTTGACTTCAAAAAGCGGACGATTTTGGGCCATTTAGAGTAATGAGTGAAAAAGTGTTAAAAGTTCTTGGTAAAACCTTATTTCCACAATACAAATCAATGTTTCTAGTAGTAATGGTGTCGAAATGGCTATTCGGAACCCAAAATTTTGACTTCAAAAAACTGACGATTTTGGGGCATTTAGAGTAATGAGTGAAAAAGTGTTAAAAGTTCTTGGTAAAACCTTATTTCCAAAATACAAATCAATGTTTCTAGTAGTAATGGTGTCAAATTGGCTATTCGGAACCCAAAATTTTGACTTCAAAAAGCGGACGATTTTGGGGCATTTAGAGTAATGAGTGAAAAAGTGTTAAAAGTTCTTGGTAAAACCTTATTTCTAAAATACAAATCAATGTTTCTAGTAATAATGGTGTCAAATTGGCAAATCGGAACCCAAAATTTTGACTTCAAAAAGCGGACGATTTTGGGGCATTTAGAGTAATGAGTGAAAAAGTGTTTAAAGTTCTTGGTAAAACCTTATTTCCACAATACAAATCAATGTTTCTAGTAGTAATGGTGTCAAATTGGCTATTCGGAACCCAAAATTTTGACTTCAAAAAGCGGACGATTTTGGGGCATTTAGAGTAATGAGTGAAAAATTGTTAAAAGTTCTTGGTAAAACCTTATTTCCACAATAAAAATCAATGTTTCTAGTACTAATGGTGTCAAATTGGCTATTCGGAACCCAAAATTTTGACTTCAAAAAGCGGACGATTTTGGGGCATTTAGAGTAATGAGTGAAAAAGTGTTAAAAGTTCTTGGTAAAACCTTATTTCCACAATACAAATAAATATTTGTAGTTGTAATGGTGTCGAATTGGCTATTCGGAACCCAAAATTTTGACTTCAAAAAGCGGACGATTTTGGGGCATTTAGAGTAATGAGTGAAAAAGTGTTAAAAGTTCTTGGTAAAACCTTATTTCCACAATACAAATAAATGTTTCTAGTAGTAATTGTGTCAAATTGGCTATTCGGAACCCAAAATTTTGACTTCAAAAAGCGGACGATTTTGGGCCATTTAGAGTAATGAGTGAAAAAGTGTTAAAAGTTCTTGGTAAAACCTTATTTCCACAATACAAATCAATGTTTCTAGTAGTAATGGTGTCGAAATGGCTATTCGGAACCCAAAATTTTGACTTCAAAAAACTGACGATTTTGGGGCATTTAGAGTAATGAGTGAAAAAGTGTTAAAAGTTCTTGGTAAAACCTTATTTCCAAAATACAAATCAATGTTTCTAGTAGTAATGGTGTCAAATTGGCTATTCGGAACCCAAAATTTTGACTTCAAAAAGCGGACGATTTTGGGGCATTTAGAGTAATGAGTGAAAAAGTGTTAAAAGTTCTTGGTAAAACCTTATTTCCACAATACAAATCAATGTTTCTAGTAGTAATGGTGTCGAATTGGCTATTCGGATCCCAAAACTTTGACTTCAAAAAGCGGACGATTTTGGGGCATTTAGAGTAATGAGTGAAAAATTGTTAAAAGTTCTTGGTAAAACCTTATTTCCACAATACAAATCAATGTTTCTAGTACTAATGGTGTCAAATTGGCTATTCGGAACCCAAAATTTTGACTTCAAAAAGCGGACGATTTTGGGGCATTTAGAGTAATGAGTGAAAAAGTGTTAAAAGTTCTTGGTAAAACCTTATTTCCACAATACAAATAAATATTTGTAGTAGTAATGGTGTCGAATTGGCTATTCGGAACCCAAAATTTTGACTTCAAAAAGCGGACGATTTTGGGGCATTTAGAGTAATGAGTTAAAAAGTGTTAAAAGTTCTTGGTAAAACCTTATTTCCACAATACAAATAAATGTTTCTAGTAGTAATCGTGTCAAATTGGCTATTCGGAACCCAAAATTTTGACTTCAAAAAGCGGACGATTTTGGGCCATTTAGAGTAATGAGTGAAAAAGTGTTAAAAGTTCTTGGTAAAACCTTATTTCCACAATACAAATCAATGTTTCTAGTAGTAATGGTGTCGAAATGGCTATTCGGAACCCAAAATTTTGACTTAAAAAAACTGACGATTTTGGGGCATTTAGAGTAATGAGTGAAAAAGTGTTAAAAGTTCTTGGTAAAACCTTATTTCCAAAATACAAATCAATGTTTCTAGTAGTAATGGTGTCAAATTGGCTATTCGGAACCCAAAATTTTGACTTCAAAAAGCGGACGATTTTGGGGCATTTAGAGTAATGAGTGAAAAAGTGTTAAAAGTTCTTGGTAAAACCTTATTTCCACAATACAAATCAATGTTTCTAGTAGTAATGGTGTCGAATTGGCTATTCGGATCCCAAAACTTTGACTTCAAAAAGCGGACGATTTTGGGGCATTTAGAGTAATGAGTGAAAAATTGTTAAAAGTTCTTGGTAAAACCTTATTTCCACAATACAAATCAATGTTTCTAGTACTAATGGTGTCAAATTGGCTATTCGGAACCCAAAATTTTGACTTCAAAAAGCGGACGATTTTGGGGCATTTAGAGTAATGAGTGAAAAAGTGTTAAAAGTTCTTGGTAAAACCTTATTTCCACAATACAAATAAATATTTGTAGTAGTAATGGTGTCGAATTGGCTATTCGGAACCCAAAATTTTGACTTCAAAAAGCGGACGATTTTGGGGCATTTAGAGTAATGAGTTAAAAAGTGTTAAAAGTTCTTGGTAAAACCTTATTTCCACAATACAAATAAATGTTTCTAGTAGTAATCGTGTCAAATTGGCTATTCGGAACCCAAAATTTTGACTTCAAAAAGCGGACGATTTTGGGCCATTTAGAGTAATGAGTGAAAAAGTGTTAAAAGTTCTTGGTAAAACCTTATTTCCACAATACAAATCAATGTTTCTAGTAGTAATGGTGTCGAAATGGCTATTCGGAACCCAAAATTTTGACTTAAAAAAACTGACGATTTTGGGGCATTTAGAGTAATGAGTGAAAAAGTGTTAAAAGTTCTTGGTAAAACCTTATTTCCAAAATACAAATCAATGTTTCTAGTAGTAATGGTGTCAAATTGGCTATTCGGAACCCAAAATTTTGACTTCAAAAAGCGGACGATTTTGGGGCATTTAGAGTAATGAGTGAAAAAGTGTTAAAAGTTCTTGGTAAAACCTTATTTCCACAATACAAATCAATGTTTCTAGTAATAATGGTGTCAAATTGGCAAATCGGAACCCAAAATTTTGACTTCAAAAAGCGGACGATTTTGGGGCATTTAGAGTAATGAGTGAAAAAGTGTTTAAAGTTCTTGGTAAAACCTTATTTTCACAATACAAATCAATGTTTCTAGTAGTAATGGTGTCAAATTGGCTATTCGGAACCCAAAATTTTGACTTCAAAAAGCGGACGATTTTGGGGCATTTAGAGTAATGAGTGAAAAATTGTTAAAAGTTCTTGGTAAAACCTTATTTCCACAATAAAAATCAATGTTTCTAGTACTAATGGTGTCAAATTGGCTATTCGGAACCCAAAATTTTGACTTCAAAAAGCGGACGATTTTGGGGCATTTAGAGTAATGAGTGAAAAAGTGTTAAAAGTTCTTGGTAAAACCTTATTTCCACAATACAAATAAATATTTGTAGTAGTAATGGTGTCGAATTGGCTATTCGGAACCCAAAATTTTGACTTCAAAAAGCGGACGATTTTGGGGCATTTAGAGTAATGAGTGAAAAAGTGTTAAAAGTTCTTGGTAAAACCTTATTTCCACAATACAAATAAATGTTTCTAGTAGTAATTGTGTCAAATTGGCTATTCGGAACCCAAAATTTTGACTTCAAAAAGCGGACGATTTTGGGCCATTTAGAGTAATGAGTGAAAAAGTGTTAAAAGTTCTTGGTAAAACCTTATTTCCACAATACAAATCAATGTTTCTAGTAGTAATGGTGTCGAAATGGCTATTCGGAACCCAAAATTTTGACTTCAAAAAACTGACGATTTTGGGGCATTTAGAGTAATGAGTGAAAAAGTGTTAAAAGTTCTTGGTAAAACCTTATTTCCAAAATACAAATCAATGTTTCTAGTAGTAATGGTGTCAAATTGGCTATTCGGAACCCAAAATTTTGACTTCAAAAAGCGGACGATTTTGGGGCATTTAGAGTAATGAGTGAAAAAGTGTTAAAAGTTCTTGGTAAAACCTTATTTCCACAATACAAATCAATGTTTCTAGTAATAATGGTGTCAAATTGGCAAATCGGAACCCAAAATTTTGACTTCAAAAAGCGGACGATTTTGGGGCATTTAGAGTAATGAGTGAAAAAGTGTTTAAAGTTCTTGGTAAAACCTTATTTTCACAATACAAATCAATGTTTCTAGTAGTAATGGTGTCAAATTGGCTATTCGGAACCCAAAATTTTGACTTCAAAAAGCGGACGATTTTGGGGCATTTAGAGTAATGAGTGAAAAATTGTTAAAAGTTCTTGGTAAAACCTTATTTCCACAATAAAAATCAATGTTTCTAGTACTAATGGTGTCAAATTGGCTATTCGGAACCCAAAATTTTGACTTCAAAAAGCGGACGATTTTGGGGCATTTAGAGTAATGAGTGAAAAAGTGTTAAAAGTTCTTGGTAAAACCTTATTTCCACAATACAAATAAATATTTGTAGTAGTAATGGTGTCGAATTGGCTATTCGGAACCCAAAATTTTGACTTCAAAAAGCGGACGATTTTGGGGCATTTAGAGTAATGAGTGAAAAAGTGTTAAAAGTTCTTGGTAAAACCTTATTTCCACAATACAAATAAATGTTTCTAGTAGTAATTGTGTCAAATTGGCTATTCGGAACCCAAAATTTTGACTTCAAAAAGCGGACGATTTTGGGCCAATTAGAGTAATGAGTGAAAAAGTGTTAAAAGTTATTGGTAAAACCTTATTTCCACAATACAAATCAATGTTTCTAGTAGTAATGGTGTCGAAATGGCTATTCGGAACCCAAAATTTTGACTTCAAAAAACTGACGATTTTGGGGCATTTAGAGTAATGAGTGAAAAAGTGTTAAAAGTTCTTGGTAAAACCTTATTTCCAAAATACAAATCAATGTTTCTAGTAGTAATGGTGTCAAATTGGCTATTCGGAACCCAAAATTTTGACTTCAAAAAGCGGACGATTTTGGGGCATTTAGAGTAATGAGTGAAAAAGTGTTAAAAGTTCTTGGTAAAACCTTATTTCCACAATACAAATCAATGTTTCTAGTAGTAATGGTGTCGAATTGGCTATTCGGATCCCAAAACTTTGACTTCAAAAAACTGACGATTTTGGGGCATTTAGAGTAATGAGTGAAAAAGTGTTAAAAGTTCTTGGTAAAACCTTATTTCCACAATACAAATCAATGTTTCTAGTAGTAATGGTGTCAAATTGGCTATTCGGAACCCAAAATTTTGACTTCAAAAAACTGACGATTTTGGGGCATTTAGAGTAATGAGTGAAAAAGTGTTAAAAGTTCTTGGTAAAACCTTATTTCCACAATACAAATCAATGTTTCTAGTAGTAATGGTGTCAAATTGGCAATTCGGAACCCAAAATTTTGACTTCAAAAAGCGGACGATTTTGGGGCATTTAGAGTAATGAGTGAAAAAGTGTTAAAAGTTCTTGGTAAAACCTTATTTCCACAATACAAATCAATGTTTCTAGTAGTAATGATGTCAAATTGGCTATTCGGGACCCAAAATTTTGACTTCAAAAAACTGACGATTTTGGGGCATTTAGAGTAATGAGTGAAAAAGTGTTAAAAGTTCTTGGTAAAACCTTATTTCCACAATACAAATCAATGTTTCTAGTAATAATGGTGTCAAATTGGCAAATCGGAACCCAAAATTTTGACTTCAAAAAGCGGACGATTTTGGGGCATTTAGAGTAATGAGTGAAAAAGTGTTTAAAGTTCTTGGTAAAACCTTATTTCCACAATACAAATCAATGTTTCTAGTAGTAATGGTGTCAAATTGGCTATTCGGAACCCAAAATTTTGACTTCAAAAAGCGGACGATTTTGGGGCATTTAGAGTAATGAGTGAAAAATTGTTAAAAGTTCTTGGTAAAACCTTATTTCCACAATACAAATCAATGTTTCTAGTACTAATGGTGTCAAATTGGCTATTCGGAACCCAAAATTTTGACTTCAAAAAGCGGACGATTTTGGGGCATTTAGAGTAATGAGTGAAAAAGTGTTAAAAGTTCTTGGTAAAACCTTATTTCCACAATACAAATAAATATTTGTAGTAGTAATGGTGTCGAATTGGCTATTCGGAACCCAAAATTTTGACTTCAAAAAGCGGACGATTTTGGGGCATTTAGAGTAATGAGTGAAAAAGTGTTAAAAGTTCTTGGTAAAACCTTATTTCCACAATACAAATAAATGTTTCTAGTAGTAATTGTGTCAAATTGGCTATTCGGAACCCAAAATTTTGACTTCAAAAAGCGGACGATTTTGGGCCATTTAGAGTAATGAGTGAAAAAGTGATAAAAGTTCTTGGTAAAACCTTATTTCCACAATACAAATCAATGTTTCTAGTAGTAATGGTGTCGAAATGGCTATTCGGAACCCAAAATTTTGACTTCAAAAAACAGACGATTTTGGGGCATTTAGAGTAATGAGTGAAAAAGTGTTAAAAGTTCTTGGTAAAACCTTATTTCCAAAATACAAATCAATGTTTCTAGTAGTAATGGTGTCAAATTGGCTATTCGGAACCCAAAATTTTGACTTCAAAAAGCAGACGATTTTGGGGCATCCGATTTTGGGGCATTTAGAGTAATGAGTGAAAAAGTGTTAAAAGTTCTTGGTAAAACCTTATTTCCACAATACAAATCAATGTTTCTAGTAGTAATGGTGTCAAATTGGCTATTCGGAACCCAAAATTTTGACTTCAAAAAGCGGACGATTTTGGGGCATTTAGAGTAATGAGTGAAAAATTGTTAAAAGTTCTTGGTAAAACCTTATTTCCACAATACAAATCAATGTTTCTAGTACTAATGGTGTCAAATTGGCTATTCGGAACCCAAAATTTTGACTTCAAAAAGCGGACGATTTTGGGGCATTTAGAGTAATGAGTGAAAAAGTGTTAAAAGTTCTTGGTAAAACCTTATTTCCACAATACAAATAAATATTTGTAGTAGTAATGGTGTCGAATTGGCTATTCGGAACCCAAAATTTTGACTTCAAAAAGCGGACGATTTTGGGGCATTTAGAGTAATGAGTGAAAAAGTGTTAAAAGTTCTTGGTAAAACCTTATTTCCACAATACAAATAAATGTTTCTAGTAGTAATTGTGTCAAATTGGCTATTCGGAACCCAAAATTTTGACTTCAAAAAGCGGACGATTTTGGGCCATTTAGAGTAATGAGTGAAAAAGTGTTAAAAGTTCTTGGTAAAACCTTATTTCCACAATACAAATCAATGTTTCTAGTAGTAATGGTGTCGAATTGGCTATTCGGAACCCAAAAATTTGACTTCAAAAAGCTGACGATTTTGGGGCATTTAGAGTAATGAGTGAAAAAGTGTTAAAAGTTCTTGGTAAAACCTTATTTCCACAATACAAATCAATGTTTCTAGTAGTAATGGTGTCAAATTGGCTATTCGGAACCCAAAATTTTGATTTCAAAAAACGGACGATTTTGGGGCATTTAGAGTAATGAGTGAAAAAGTGTTAAAAGTTCTTGGTAAAACCTTATTTCCACAATACAAATCAATGTTTCTAGTAGTAATGGTGTCAAATTGGCTATTCGGAACCCAAAATTTTGACTTCAAAAAGCGGACGATTTTGGGGCATTTAGAGTAATGAGTGAAAAAGTGTTAAAAGTTCTTGGTAAAACCTTTTTTCCACAATACAAATCAATGTTTCTAGTAGTAATGGTGTCGAATTGGCTATTCGGAACCCAAAACTTTGACTTCAAAAAACTGACGATTTTGGGGCATTTAGAGTAATGAGTGAAAAAGTGTTAAAAGTTCTTGGTAAAACCTTATTTCCACAATACAAATCAATGTTTCTAGAAGTAATGGTGTCGAAATGGCTATTCGGAACCCAAAATTTTGACTTCAAAAAACTGACGATTTTGGGGCATTTAGAGTAATGAGTGAAAAAGTGTTAAAAGTTCTTGGTAAAACCTTATTTCCACAATACAAATAAATGTTTCTAGTAGTAATTGTGTCAAATTGGCTATTCGGAACCCAAAATTTTGACTTCAAAAAGCGGACGATTTTGGGCCATTTAGAGTAATGAGTGAAAAAGTGTTAAAAGTTCTTGGTAAAACCTTATTTCCACAATACAAATCAATGTTTCTAGTAGTAATGGTGTCGAAATGGCTATTCGGAACCCAAAATTTTGACTTCAAAAAACTGACGATTTTGGGGCATTTAGAGTAATGAGTGAAAAAGTGTTAAAAGTTCTTGGTAAAACCTTATTTCCAAAATACAAATCAATGTTTCTAGTAGTAATGGTGTCAAATTGGCTATTCGGAACCCAAAATTTTGACTTCAAAAAGCGGACGATTTTGGGGCATTTAGAGTAATGAGTGAAAAAGTGTTAAAAGTTCTTGGTAAAACCTTATTTCCACAATACAAATCAATGTTTCTAGTAATAATGGTGTCAAATTGGCAAATCGGAACCCAAAATTTTGACTTCAAAAAGCGGACGATTTTGGGGCATTTAGAGTAATGAGTGAAAAAGTGTTTAAAGTTCTTGGTAAAACCTTATTTTCACAATACAAATCAATGTTTCTAGTAGTAATGGTGTCAAATTGGCTATTCGGAACCCAAAATTTTGACTTCAAAAAGCGGACGATTTTGGGGCATTTAGAGTAATGAGTGAAAAATTGTTAAAAGTTCTTGGTAAAACCTTATTTCCACAATAAAAATCAATGTTTCTAGTACTAATGGTGTCAAATTGGCTATTCGGAACCCAAAATTTTGACTTCAAAAAGCGGACGATTTTGGGGCATTTAGAGTAATGAGTGAAAAAGTGTTAAAAGTTCTTGGTAAAACCTTATTTCCACAATACAAATAAATATTTGTAGTAGTAATGGTGTCGAATTGGCTATTCGGAACCCAAAATTTTGACTTCAAAAAGCGGACGATTTTGGGGCATTTAGAGTAATGAGTGAAAAAGTGTTAAAAGTTCTTGGTAAAACCTTATTTCCACAATACAAATAAATGTTTCTAGTAGTAATTGTGTCAAATTGGCTATTCGGAACCCAAAATTTTGACTTCAAAAAGCGGACGA
>CATPAB010000420.1:0-33000 GCA_954870475.1 Euphrasia confusa
CAATCTTGTAAATCAAGACGCGGAGAATCATATGTGAAACTCGAAGTTTCTAACCAGTGATTCACCATGCGAACAACCCTATCACTCATAGAATGAGGGAGCCGAGCAGACGATCGATCTAGTCATCAAATGACACGAAAGTCTCTAATTTGTGTCCTCGACATGACCAAGTGGCTTTGGCTCCATTCCACTCCCCGGGGTGAGAATGAGTCGACTTGAAATCAGTTTTGGAAAGACAAATTAGGCATTGTTTGATAAACTTAATCAATGTTTCTCGTAAGAGGAATTACAAGAATTCTCCTCCAATGACTCGTCTATACGAACTTCAAAAGTCCATAAAAGTCACCAAGAGAACAGCAATGGAGACCATGGATATGTTTCCATACCCTCTCCCACTTAGCTTTTTATAACAAAGGGATACGCTATCTAATGCATAATTAAATACACATAAGCATAATTACAAACATACATTTCATGCAAGTACGTACACAAATAATCAAATAATTACTCAAGTAAAATTATTTCCCGACTATTCGTACCATGATGAATTTCTGCATGCTTATCTTGAGTCTTCATTCCACGTCTTGAATAATTTGCCGAGCCACGGAAAAATTCTTTGATTCTCATATTTAATTTATTTTAAATAAAATCCAAGATTCCAATTCAAAAATAAATTTGAATCAATCTAATGATTTTAAATAAAATACTCCAATTAAATAAAATCAATTCCATTGATTTCCATATTTAATTCTATTTTAAATAAAATCCAAGATTTTCCAATCCAAAATAAATTTTGAATTAATCTAATGATTTTAAATAAAATACTTAAATTAAATAAAATCCATTTTATTAAAATCCATTGATTTCCATATTTAATTCTATTCTAAATAAAATCCAAGATTTTCCAATCCAAAATAAATTTTGAATTAATCTAATGATTTTAAATAAAATACTTAAATTAAATAAAATCAATATTTTATTAATTTCTCAATCCTATTTAAATTAGATCTCAAGAATCCTAATCAAAATCGAATTTTGATTCTTCTTAAGACTTCTAATCCAAGTAGGTATAGGATATCTAGAGAAACTAGGATTTTCTTTCCTAATTTAACTCTCCATCTAATTCCATTATTTAATTCCATAATTAAGAAATCTAATCCAAATAGAATTTGAATTAATTCCAAAATTAAATTAAATAAAATTAGAAAGATTAAATTATTTCCAGAAAGATCGGATTTACCGGGACGAACCGAAACGAAGATTCCGGTCATCCCGATCGAACCAACATGCATCACATGCATAGCCGTTCTCACCATGCAAAAAGCATGGCCGCATGCATTCACATGCACAGCTCGCAAGCCACGCACAAGTCCATGCATTCAAGAATTAATTCACGCATGAGAATGAATTAATTCAACACAGCAGCCCGCACAGCCACCCGGGAGTGCTCGTAGCCGCGCCGCCTACTGCCCCGACTTCCGGTGAGCCATCCCGCGATGGTGATCACCAAGTCCAGCAGCCCAGCAGCCCGCGGGAAGCGGTTCCTCCCAGCCACGGGCAACCTTCGATTGACATCCGGCGATCGACATCCGGCGACCACCACCACGGTGAATCAAGCCGTCGATCTCCGCCAACAGCTCAGCATGTGCGACCAGCCGCTGCCCCAGCAGCCTGATCCGAGCCCGTGCAGCCCGCACAGCAGCAGCCCGCTCCGTGCCCAGCAGCCCGTGCAGAAAGGGTTTCGTCCGTGTTGCGCCAACGCGACTGCCGAGCGTAGCCTCCGGCTGCCGGCGAACCACCACCACTGCTGGCACACGCCGGCAAGCCCAGCCATGCCCTTGCTTACGTACAGCAACACACGCAGCCCTTTCCCGAGCCCACGGTCGATTAACAAGGTTCGATATTCCGAAAACCCTCGATTTTAATATTTAATATTTCCGTCCAACACAATTCATACAAGAGAGAAAACAAGTACGTAGAACAAATATAGCACAATAATTTAACAAATTAAATTAATCTATGGCCATATATATCGAGAATCGATTATCGAAACAATTAACGAAAAAACGTAACCGTACGCTTTGATACCAATTGTTGGAATTCGATATCCCGGAGTTGCCGGAATTGCGGAACATGACAACTCCGATCAAAAACCTTCGCCGGAGATCACATGAACGCCGACTCATCCGCCGGAGTCCGGCCTTTGGAGACCACGCACCCGAAGGCACGCAGCCCGCCCCCAGCCGAACCCCCGCGAGACGGGGTTCATGCGATCGAAGATCGCGTTCGATCTTCGCGATCGATGGGGCTGCCCAGCAGCCCCCCGCGGCGAGTCCGGCGACTCGCCGCCGCCTGGAGGAGCTCCGCCTTCACGGCGGGTGGGGTGCGGCACCAGCCCGCGCCCCCGGCGATCGATCCCCGTGATCGATCGCGAGCCCTCGGCCCAGCCGAGGGTTCCTTTTGTTGGAGTTGTGTACTTAATGTCTAGATTTAAGTAACGGAAACTCCCGATCCATTGCCATTAATCTATTTAATTAAATAAACAATTATTTGCAATTAATTATTATTAATTAATACATGCAAATTATAGTCCTGGATTTTATACGTTGTAGTTAGTATGGTGCTGCATGGGCGCACAGAAGATCATACTATCGGTTACTCGTATTTAATCGAACAGTTGCTCACGACCTAGATGGACACGGACCAATCCATCGGTATAGTCGTTGTGTGAGAGAGAAAATAATTTATCTTAATTATTTTATCACACTTGTACACTTGGTGTATTGGGCGGATCTGCTTGAGATTTATCGATTAGGATTGCCGGCGATAATCGATTTAAGTCTCAGTGTATTTTATTCTTAATCCCCGATACTATTGCGGGTGTGTATATTTAATATAAGTGACTTTGATTTACCAAAGGAATTAACCGATTTAATTATTGGGTTAATTACCGGTTAAGTTGGGTCGCTATATTTTATATATGACACGCTGTGAATACTTGACGGGAAAGTGTATCCCGTAAGGGTTGATAATATCCCCGAGATGAGTTCATAAGGAATTATTATATAAACCCTGCAGGTGGATTCGTTCCGCATAATAATTAAGGTTGAATGGTACTAGTCTCGGATATAAGAGATGAATAAATTAATTAGCAATAAATTAATTTTATTCATGGATATTTATATCTTAAATACACGGAATAAATAATACTACCGGAGAAATATTATTAGATATAATATGGTTTAATATTGGGAGTGCAATTAATTTTATATAGTGGAAAATAGAATTAATTAATATTAATGGATTAATAGATTTGGGCTTGGGCTCAATTTAATCATTAATATTGGGAGCCCAATATTCCACCTCCTTAAGATCCCCTACGTAGCCTATAAAAGCACTACATGGTCTTCTCTATTCTCATAACTTGAAGATCACAATTCTAGAGAGAGAGAGAAAGTATAGAGGAAGATCCATGGAGTTCGGTAGATCGTCGCCCACACGACGTCCGGGCTAGTGCAAGGAATACGTGGGAAGATCTCAAGGTCATCAATTGAGTTCTTCGTTTCTCCGTACAACGAGAACAAAGGTAAAATCGTTGAACCCCCTTCGATGATTTAATCGTTTATATTATCGTGAAAATAACGTGAACGTAAGATCCGAGGTTCGGGATCCTCACCGGGGTCGAGCTGGGTGGTGGTGATCGAAGATCACCGGACCACCGTGGCTGGAACGACCCGACGGCGAAGGATCGCGCGTAGGGCTTGACTGCCCAGGCAAGCGGCCGCCTGGGGGGTCAAGCGGCCGCCTGGTGTGCCCAGGCAGCGGGCTGCGGGATTTCCCGCAGCGGATCCGCGGGGGCATCGCCGGAGGCGTGCGGGGGCCTGATCGGACGGCGGCGGCGCGAGCTGCTGCTAGGGTTCGATGGGGCTGGTCCTCGCTGTGCTCGGCTACGCATGGAGCTTGATGGGCTGAACCCTAGCGCACGTCCGGCGACGTGCGCATGCCTCGGTTGAACAGCGGCGGCTCGTGCCGCTGCTAGGGTTTCGACGGGGGCTGTCCGCGAGGGTTTGAGTGCGCCCAGCGGGCTGCCAAGGGCAGCCCTAGGCGGCTGCCGTGGACAGCCGCGAGCCCCACGCTAGGGCTCGATCGAACAAGCTGCGGGCTATCCCCGCGGTTAGGGTTTGGTTGAGTCCGGCTTCGCGGTGGCACGTGGCGGGATGTTCCGGCAACCGGGAGTCGATTGGAATTGTCGTTCCGCATTGACAATTCCGGATATTCGATCTCCGAAGGATTTCGGTCGGAATTAATTAGATAATTAATTTTAATTAATTTATTAATTCCGGGATATCGATTTCCAACAATTGGTATCAGAGCGTTGGTTTTCGTTCAAGGTATTTTTCGATAAATTGTTCTACCTTGCAGGGTTTCTGACTATTATGGCTAGATATAATTGTTATTAATTATTGTCATAATATTGTTCTTGATTATTAAACTCTCGGACATGTCGAGATTCGTTTTATGTGTGGTGAATGCTTGTAATAGTAAAAATTCGGGGGTTGACCGAATTTAGGATTTATTATTACGTTCTACTTTTTCCGGAAAATGTATAGGGTCGATTTCATGTATAGAATCGATACCGGATAATGTAATTTTAATTCTTGTAATTTTATTTACGTTGGATCGATGCCGAAACGACTACCGGAGAAGACACGTGACGAAGAAGAAAAGGGCTCGGGATCGATCATCCCCATGATCGATCCCATGGTGTTCGATCGAGGGGAGGGGCTGCCCGGGACCTCTCGGCCACGCCGGCCACCGGTGGTGGTGGCGCGTGGGCTGGGCGGCGGCGGCGTGCTCCTCCGAGCGGCGATCGATGGTGGTAGGGCGCGGGGACTCCCAACCCGTGCTCTTCCGCCGAGATCCAACTTTCCTATTTTAATTCGGTTTTCCTATTTGATTATTTCTTTTATGGAATATTCATGGAATAAGAAAAGAATTAATTTGGAATTAATTTATTTTTCCTATTTAATTATTCCTTTATGGAATTTTTAATGGATTAGGAAAATAATTAATTTGGAAAGTTTTAATAGTCCTTAATTAATTTTTCCTATTTAATTATTCCTTTGGAATTTTTAATAGATTAGGAAAAGAATTAATTTGGAAGGATTAAGAGTCCTAATTTATTTTATTTCCTTATTCTATTATAGAGGTCTTCTAGAATATTCCAAGTTTTACTTGGATAGACTATTCTAAAGATTTAATAGAATTATAAAGAAAAATAAATAAATAAATAAAATATTAATAATATTTAATTTTATTTTCGATATATTCGATTGACTTAATTTTCGAATTAAGTAACTTTTGGATTAATTGAAAATAAATGGATTTAAATATTGGATATTAATATTCTCGTCACATGGAGCATTCAAGAAACGAAGACTGAAGACTAGAAGATGCGTACGGGGATGCAATAAAGCCATAATAGTCGGAAAATAATATTCTAGTATTATTTTGACTATGTGATAATATTCTATGTGCTTTATTTCATGTATGCATGCTTATGTGTATTTAATTATGCATTAGATAGCGTATCCCTTTGTTATAAAAAGCTAAGTGGGAGAGGGTATGGAAACATACCCATGGTCTCCATTGCTGCTCTCTTGGTGACTTTTATAAACTTTTGAAGTTTATATAGATGAGTCATTGGAGGAGAGTTCTTGTAATTCCTCTTACGAGAAACATTGATTAAGTTTATCAAACAATGCCTAATTTGTCTTTCCAAAGCTGATTTCAAGTCGACTCATTCTCACCCCGGGGAGTGGAATGGAGCCAGAGCCACTTGGTCATGTAGAGGACACAAATTAGAGACCTTCGTACCATTCTTTGATAGATGGGTCGTTTGTCTGCTCGGCTCCCTCATTTATGAGAGATAGGGTTGTTCGCATGGTGAATCACTGGTTAGAAACTTCGAGTTTCACTTATGATTCTCCACGTCTTGATTTACAAAATTAAATGGATCAAGTAATTGGGAGTCAATTATAAAAGTCTCTTAGTGTAGTAAACGTCCACACCACGTGGCTTGCTATGCTGACGGATTTTGGATTAATTGATGTAGACAGTTGTAAGTAATTGTGAAGAGTTGTGAAGTTATCGTAAACGTCCACACCACGTGGCTTGCGGTGATGTAGCAATTCCAAACGATTTACTTTGGTACTGAGTAATGGTTTACACTTAGATACGCATTATAGTATTCCTCCCCACGAGGTTCCGCTATAAGTGATGTATGACCAAAGAAAATCTAATTGCTAAGTCGTTTGGGTGGGTAAACGTCCACACCACGTGGCTTGCCTTACCTGATGGGATTTTAGATGTGATTAGTGGTTTAATGATATTATTTGAGGGAGATAATATCGGAGATTAAATCGATTGTTTGTTGTTATATGTGCTCATAGATTATGGATGGCTTTGAACCCACTTTATGTGATACTTAAGGATTTTAACTCACTGGTCCCTAAATGTATTGATTGGAATAGAGATCTAGACATTGCCTAGATTGTTAAAGAGTACAAGTTTGTACTCAGTAAGCTTTGTTCTCCCGAACCTACTAATGTCTCGACTGTTGAGGAAAGAACTGATTTTATCATGTTCAAACTCAAGGAGATGTTTAGACATGACATAGGCGGCTAGACAAGAAGCGATGAGGATACTCATAAAGGCCAGTCGCTTCGAGGAAACGCTTAAACACGTTTTTGAGATGATTGACCTTTTAGACGAGTTGAGACGGAAATCGCAAGCTCTTGTAGCCAATGCCAAAGGTTTCGAACCTAAGGGCAAAAACCGGGGGATAGGAAAAGCAAGCAAAGAAACCCAGTGGTCCTAAGTTTCTTGGATCACGAGATGGGGCGAGAAAGCCAATAGGCTAGTGTTCTCGAAGCAAACAGTCTAGGTACTGGAAGTCTATTTATCTTCTCAAAGAAAGTACGAAATCTTCTTTAGTCGTAAAACATAGTCAGTGGTATTATCTACCGGAACCTGGTGTGTAGATATGGAACCACTGACGGTATGTGCATTTTAAATGCAAGGGTTCCAGGAAACCCGACGACTTGGAAAAGAATAAATCGTAGTCTACATGGGCAATGCTGTTGAGGAGGCAGCTGTTGCAGTGGAGGACAATTATATAGGATTTCATTTTGAGTTATTGCTTTTATGTACCTTTTAGAAAGAACTTTGTTCTGGATTTCTAATGAATGGATATTTTATTTCTTTTAATCATTTGATGGTTATAAGAAGAAATAAAGATAGTATCTATTCTGGTACATTAGCTAGCAATATATAAATGATGAATCCTGAGTCCACCACGGTGCAACGAACCGTAGTATAGAACTCGTTTGACTAATAAGAGATTTCTTTATTAAATCGATTATACTTGTGGATTCTTATGCTAAATCATGTTTATTCAAATAAGAAGTTCAAAGGTCGAAAATTGATATTTGATCAATTAAGTTGAAGGAGTGGACCTTCCGACCTAAGAATCTAATTTGGAAGATAACATGACTAAGCAATCCTTTATGGATATAAGATATAAGATCCGGACAAGTATAAGAATTGATTGACTCTGATGTGTGCAGACCTTTGTTTACTCAGACAATAAGGTACGAGTACTTCATTTTATGATTACTCGAAAGAATGGATTGGCATACCTGATGTGCCACAAAAGCAAAGTGTTTTGACAAGTCAATGGACACAAAGCTATTGTGGGGAACCATCAAGGTATATCCATTTGTAGCCTGCGATTTAATCGCGGAGGCAAGTGCCTGTCTGAGGAATGCATGGCATACTGATCAGAGATTGGGATTTGATCCCAAATGACTACACCATACACTTTTGTGTAGAAATGGTGTGTCGGAAATAAGAAATGGAACTCTTATAGAAATAGTAAAAGCATGAGTTATACGGAACTACCTATGTTCTATGGATATGTCTGGAAACAACGACGCATTCATGCGGTTGTAGAATATCCTAGAAGAACAAAAGATGTGTGTTCAATAGTACTATGAACCAGAAGAACGTTATAAGTTCTAACGCCCGGTTCTTAGAAAAAGACTATTAGATGAACCACAAGCCCAAAGTGACGTAATACTTTGAGTGAGAGAAAGAGATAAGGACTGGGAACCAGCCAAACCGAGTAGCGGTACACCACAAACTGCACCTACTGTTATTACTGTTTATACACCGGAATGCCGTTGTAGTGGGAGGTTGTGATCAACCGGAGATATTCATAAGACTAGGAGAGTTTTTGGACTCTGGACCTAGTATACATGAAATCGATCCCTGGATCTACATGGAGGCAGTACTAAATCTAAATGTGCCTTCTTGGAAAGCAATAAGGTTTATTGCTAAGAGGCAAGATCATTTAGAGTACAAGCTTAGTTGATCCATTTATGGATTGGAGCAAAGCATTGAGTTCGTGGTACTTGCAAGTTGATGAGATAGTCCATTTTATGGATTCATCAAAGCATAGACGAATAAGGTGTATTGGAAACGTGATGGAAACAAGGTGGTGTTTCTCGGGTTTTTATGTAGATAACATTTTATCATTGGCAACAATGTAAAGATGTAATCAGACATGAAATGATGGTTGTCTGGATAAATCATTATGAAAGATGTAGGAAAAAGTTGTACTTCTCCTGGACATCTTACATATATATGATTATAGTTCGTTTTAACATGCAAAATTCCGAGAAAGGTTCGTTACCTTTCAGGTACGGAATGCATCTATCTAAGGATATGTGTTTTGGAACACAAAAGGAGATAGAAGCAATTAAAGCGGTTTCCTACACTTGGAGTGTGGAAAGCTTTAATAAATGCGATGTTAAAAACGAGAACCTGATATCTGCTATGCGGCTAGTATAGTGGGAGGATATCAAGGTAATCCTGGAAAGGAATACTCGACTGCTGTAATGAACATTTTAAGTACTTTCGAAGTACTAGAAACTATGTTCTGGATTACGGAGCAAACAAGCATTTCCTTTGGATTACATTCTCTTAGATTTCTAATCGAATGAGGACCAGTGTAAGTCGATATCAGGCTATGTGTTTCACTATTGAAGGAGAAGGAGTTTTAACATGGAAGAGTGATAAGCACGATGCTTTTCGAACTCTGTCATGGGTAACCAAATAGCGGCCTCAGAGGCAGCGGAAGTTTTGGTATAGCTCCGGGATAATCTCTGGGACTTAGATGTGATTCTTAATTTGTCAAAGGCTATGTAAATAGCGGTGCGATGGCAAATGGTAAGAAATCACAAGTCCATAAGTGTAAGATAACACATAGAGCAAGTACCACCTGATACGAGTCATCGTCAAGGGAGACGACGCTGTAGTCACCAAGATAACTTCAGAGCGGCAACCTAGAGTGCTCATTCACATAGTACTTCTTGGAAAGTACAACTTAAGCACGTGATGAGTATGGGAGTCGGGAGTTTGGAGGAAATGACTAGACCTTAGTACAAGTGGGAGATTGTTGGAGTTGTGTACTTAATGTCTAGATTTAAGTAACGGAAACTCCCGATCCATTGCCATTAATCTATTTAATTAAATAAACAATTATTTGCAATTAATTATTATTAATTAATACATGCAAATTATAGTCCTGGATTTTATACGTTGTAGTTAGTATGGTGCTGCATGGGCGCACAGAAGATCATACTATCGGTTACTCGTATTTAATCGAACAGTTGCTCACGACCTAGATGGACACGGACCAATCCATCGGTATAGTCGTTGTGTGAGAGAGAAAATAATTTATCTTAATTATTTTATCACACTTGTACACTTGGTGTATTGGGCGGATCTGCTTGAGATTTATCGATTAGGATTGCCGGCGATAATCGATTTAAGTCTCAGTGTATTTTATTCTTAATCCCCGATACTATTGCGGGTGTGTATATTTAATATAAGTGACTTTGATTTACCAAAGGAATTAACCGATTTAATTATTGGGTTAATTACCGGTTAAGTTGGGTCGCTATATTTTATATATGACACGCTGTGAATACTTGACGGGAAAGTGTATCCCGTAAGGGTTGATAATATCCCCGAGATGAGTTCATAAGGAATTATTATATAAACCCTGCAGGTGGATTCGTTCCGCATAATAATTAAGGTTGAATGGTACTAGTCTCGGATATAAGAGATGAATAAATTAATTAGCAATAAATTAATTTTATTCATGGATATTTATATCTTAAATACACGGAATAAATAATACTACCGGAGAAATATTATTTGATATAATATGGTTTAATATTGGGAGTGCAATTAATTTTATATAGTGGAAAATAGAATTAATTAATATTAATGGATTAATAGATTTGGGCTTGGGCTCAATTTAATCATTAATATTGGGAGCCCAATATTCCACCTCCTTAAGATCCTCTACGTAGCCTATAAAAGCACTACATGGTCTTCTCTATTCTCATAACTTGAAGATCACAATTCTAGAGAGAGAGAGAAAGTAGAGAGGAAGATCCACGGAGTTCGGTAGATCGTCGCCCACACGACGTCCGGGCTAGTGCAAGGAATACGTGGGAAGATCTCAAGGTCATCAATTGAGTTCTTCGTTTCTCCGTACAACGAGAACAAAGGTAAAATCGTTGAACCCCCTTCGATGATTTAATCGTTTATATTATCGTGAAAATAACGTGAACGTAAGATCCGAGGTTCGGGATCCTCACCGGGGTCGAGCTGGGTGGTGGTGATCGAAGATCACCGGACCACCGTGGCTGGAACGACCCGACGGCGAAGGATCGCGCGTAGGGCTTGACTGCCCAGGCAAGCGGCCGCCTGGGGGGTCAAGCGGCCGCCTGGTGTGCCCAGGCAGCGGGCTGCGGGATTTCCCGCAGCGGATCCGCGGGGGCATCGCCGGAGGCGTGCGGGGGCCTGATCGGACGGCGGCGGCGCGAGCTGCTGCTAGGGTTCGATGGGGCTGGTCCTCGCTGTGCTCGGCTACGCATGGAGCTTGATGGGCTGAACCCTAGCGCACGTCCGGCGACGTGCGCATGCCTCGGTTGAACAGCGGCGGCTCGTGCCGCTGCTAGGGTTTCGACGGGGGCTGTCCGCGAGGGTTTGAGCGCGCCCAGCGGGCTGCCAAGGGCAGCCCTAGGCGGCTGCCGTGGACAGCCGCGAGCCCCACGCTAGGGCTCGATCGAACAAGCTGCGGGCTATCCCCGCGGTTAGGGTTTGGTTGAGTCCGGCTTCGCGGTGGCTCGTGGCGGGATGTTCCGGCAACCGGGAGTCGATTGGAATTGTCGTTCCGCATTGACAATTCCGGATATTCGATCTCCGAAGGATTTCGGTCGGAATTAATTAGATCATTAATTTTAATTAATTTATTAATTCCGGGATATCGATTTCCAACACCTTTCCTCCGCGCGCCGCCAAACCCTAGCGGGCGATCCCGCGGTCCGGTGGCTTCGCCACCACCGCGTGATCGTTCGTCTAATCCGGGTTCGACTCTTGGATCTTGTTTTTCGATAATTGATTTCAATAAGAATTAAATAGCGGAAATATTTAATTCACCTTTCGATTCGTTGTGCGGAGAAACGAGATCTTATGATGACCTTGAGATCTTCCCACGTATTCCTTGCACTAGCCCGGACGTCGTGTGGGCGACGATCTACCGAACTCCATGGATCCTCCTCTCTACTTTCTCTCTCTTGAATTGTGATCTTCAAGTTATGAGAATAGAGAAGACCATGTAGTGCTTTTATAGGCTACGTAGGGGATCTTAAGGAGGTGGAATATTGGGCTTCCAATATTGAAGATTAAATTGAGCCCAATGCTCAAGTCCATTAATCCTTATCAATATTAATTAATTCTATTTTCCACTATATAAAATTAATTGCACTCCCAATATTATACCATATTATATCAAATAATATTTCTCCGGTAGTATTATATATTCCGTGTATTTAAGATATAAATATCCATGAATAAAATTAATTTATTGCTAATTAATTTATTCATCTCTTATATCCGAGACTAGTACCATTCAACCTTAATTATTATGCGGAACGAATCCACCTGCAGGGTTTACATAATAATTCCTTATGAACTCATCTCGGGGATATTATCAACCCTTACGGGATACACTTTCCCGTCAAGTATTCACGGCATGTCATATATAAAATATAGTGACCCAACTTAACCGGTAATTAACCCAATAATTAAATCGGTTAATTCCTTTGGTAAATCAAAGTCACTTATATTAAATATACACACCCGCAATAGTTTCGGGGATTAAGAAAAAAATACACTGAGAATCGAATCGATTATCGCTGGCAATCCTAATCGATGAATCTCAACGATCCGCTCAATACACCGAGTGTACAAGTGTGATAAAATAATTAAGATAAATTATTTTCTCTCTCACACAACGACTATACCGATGGATTGGTCCGTGTCCATCTAGGTCGTGAGCAACTGTTCGATTAAATACGAGTAACCGATAGTATGATCTTCTGTGCGCCCATGCAACACCATACTAACTACAACGTATAAAATCCAGGACTATGATTTGCATATATTTAATTATAAATAATTAAACGCAAATAATTGTTTATTTAATTAAATAGATTAGTGGCAATGGATCGTGAGTTTCCGTTACTTAAATCTAGACATTAAGTACACAACTCCAACATATAGAACATGCCACCTTTAGTTCCTCTAGGATATCCTATAAACAACTGCACTTCAGTACGAGGTTCTAATTTATCGGCACCTACCTTCAACACATGTGCAGGGCACCCCCAGATCCGAACGTGTCTCAAGCTAGGCTTGCGCCCGCTCCATCGTTCCATGGGTGTTGAAGGAACCGTTTTAGATGGAACCAAGTTTAGAATTTGCGCTGCTGTTTCTAAGGCATATCCCCAGAACATAACAGGTAAGTCCGAGTAACTCATCATTGAACGCACCATTTCCATAAGAGTCCTATTCCTTCTTTCTGACAAACCATTCTGCTGGGGAGTATATGGTGATGTCATTTGGGAATCAATCCCATTCTCTGCCAAGTATGCCTTGAATTCTCCAGACAGGTACTCGCCTCCGCGATCAAATCGCAGGCATTTAATGGATTTACCTTGAAGGTTCTCCACAAGAGCCTTGAACTCTTTGAACTTGTCAAAGGATTCGCTCTTGCGGCGCATCAGGTATACAAATCCATACCTTGAGTAATCATCAGTGAAAGTAATGAAATACTCGTACCCTCCCTTTGCCTGAGTAGACATAGGTCCGCATACATCAGAGTGAATCAAATCCAATACTTGTTCAGCTCTCCGTCCTTTACCAGAAAAAGAACGCTTAGTCATTTTTCCCTCCAAACAGGATTCGCAAGTTGGAAGGTCCTCTCCTTCAACACCGCTGATGAGACCATCAGCTTTCAACCTTTGAATTCTATTTGAGTTAATATGACCTAGCCTTAGATGCCACAAGTATAATTGATTCATCTTAGAAGGTTCCTTTCTCTTATTGGTGTTCGTAGATGTGTTATTACTCTCGGTTAGTTGCATCGTGTTAGACTCAGGATTTAACACATACAAATCGTCCACCAATGTACCAGAACAGATAATCTCACTATTTCTTCTTATGATCATAGAGTGGTCAAAAGAAACAGAATATCCATTCATAATAAGTTTAGAAACCGAAATCAAATTCTTTCTAAAGTTGGGTACATAAAGACAATTATGTAAAACTAAAACCCTATCACTACTAAAGCGTAAGTGAACGTCTCCCACTGCAACAGCCGCCACCCTCGCGGCATTGCCCATGTAGACCACGATCTCTCCCTCTCTAAGTCTCCGGGTTTCCTGGAACCCCTGCAATAAATTGCAGACATGATCAGTGGCCCCCGTATCTACACACCAGGTGCTGGTAGATAACACCACTGATAATGTTTCAGTGACTAAGGAAAATTTCGTACCTTTGATGAGAGGACAATCAGACCTCCAGTGCCCAGACTGCTTGCATCGATAGCACTTGCCTCGCGGCTTGCTCTTCCCACTCCGTGGTTCGGAACCACTGGGTTTCTTTGCTTGCACTTCCATCTTAGCCACAAGAGCTTGTGACTTTCTGACCATACTTATAAGTTCCACTCTCTTGGAATCGTTTTTAAGCGACTCTTTAAGAGGACTGAATTTATAGAGTATGTCAATCACTTCTTGTCCGGCTTCCACACTATGTTTCAACATCATTCTGAGGTCATTCCAAATGTCCTCATGAGTTGGGACAACAGTAGATATAGAAGGCTCAACAGTCTGGACAATGTCCAGATTTCTTTTCCAATCAGTACTATATGGAACCAGTGAGTTTTCATCTTTAAGTATATCACAAAGTGGGGTCACAGTCATTCTTAACCTATAAGCACATAAAACAAACAAACAATTTAATATCCGATATTATCTCCTTTAAATAATATCATTAAATCACTAATCACATCTAAAATCCCATCAGGTAAGGCAAGCCACGATAGTGTGGACGTTTACCCACCCAAATGACTTAGCAATTAGATTTCCTTCGGTCGTACATCATCAATAGCGTAACCTCGATGGGAGGAATACTATGAAGCGTACCTAAGTGTTAACCATCGCTCAGTACTAAGAATTTTGTTTGAGACTCGCGCATCACCGCAAGCCACGATAGTGTGGACGTTTACGACGACACAGGAATCCTTCACTCCCTTCTATAACTGTCTACATCAATCGATCTAAAATCCCATTCAGTATAGCAAGCCACGATAGTGTGGACGTTTACTACACCAAAAGACTTATACAATTGAAATCCAATTACTTGATCCATTCGATCTTGTAAATCAAGATGCGGAGAATCATAAGTGAAACTCGAAGTTTCTAACCAGTGATTCACCATGCGAACAACCCTATCTCTCATAAATGAGGGAGCCGAGCAGACAATCTGTTGGAGTTGTGTACTTAATGTCTAGATTTAAGT
This sequence comes from Euphrasia confusa, assembly GCA_954870475.1. Taxonomy (NCBI): domain Eukaryota; kingdom Viridiplantae; phylum Streptophyta; class Magnoliopsida; order Lamiales; family Orobanchaceae; genus Euphrasia; species Euphrasia confusa. Next base: position 15,001 of record CATPAB010000420.1, read on the forward strand.
ACCGGTAAACTCCCCGTCATGGCATTTAACCTATTTAATTAATAAACAATTATTTGCAATTAATTATTATTAATTAATATATGCAAATCATAGTCCTGGATTTTATACGTTGTAGTTAGTATGGTGTGTCGGGCCCACACAGAAGATCATACTATCGGTTACTCGTATTTAATCGAACAGTTGCTCACGACCTAGATGGACACGGACCAATCCATCGGTATAGTCGTTGTGTGAGAGAGAAAATAAATTATCTTAATTGTTTTATCACACTTGTACACTTGGTGTTTTGGGCGGATCGCTTGAGATTTATTGATTAGGATTGCCTTGGATAATCAATTTAAATCTCAGAGTATTTTATTCTTAATCCCCGATATTATTGCGGGTGTGTATATTTAATATAAGTGACTTTGATTTTCCAAAGGAATTAACCGATTTGATTATTGGGTTAATTACCGGTTAAGTTGGGTCACTATATTTTATATACGACATGCCGTGAATACTTGACGGGAAAGTGTATCCCGTAAGGGTTGATAATATCCCCGAGATGAGTTCATAAGGAATTATTATGTAAACCCTGCAGGTGGATTTAATCCGCATAATAATTAAGGTTGAACGGTACTATTCTCGGATATAAGAAATGAATAATATTTATTGAGCAATAAATAAATTTATTCATGGATATTTAAATCTTAAATACACGGAATAAATAATACTACCGGAGAAATATTATTTGATATAATATGGTTAATACTGGGAGTGCAATTTTATTTATATAGTGGAAAATAAATAAAATTAATATTGATAAGAATTAATAGATTTGGGTTGGACCCAATTTAATTTTCAATATTAGAAGCCCAATATTTAATCTCCTTATGATCCCCTACGTAGTCTATATAAGCACTACATGGTCTTCACTTTTCACAACCTAAGTTACGCCAATCATAAAGTCTTGAAGAGTGAAGGAGATCCATAAGAGTTCGATAGATCGTCGCCCACACGACGTTCGGACGAGGTGCAAGGAATACGTGGGAAGATCGCAAGGTCATCAACGCGTAAATTCGTTTCTCCGTACAACGAATCGAAGGTAATAAATCATAAACCCTTTTTATGATTTTGTGTGATTAATTGTAGTATATACATGAACACACGATCCGGGTAAACGTACGAACTTCGGGGACGGGGATTCGAGATCCCCGGCGAAGGTCGAGAAAACCCTCGACGGGATCGAGGGTGGCGGCCAAACCCTAGGGTTCGACCGCCGGCGCGCGGACAAGGGATGAGCCCCGGCTGGACGCCGGGGCGTGGGGTCGACTTCGGGTCGACCACCGGGGTTCGCCGTGGGCTGGTGCCACGGCGGGTGAACCCCAGCCCCTTGACCGGCGGCGTCGCGCGGAGAAGCCCTCGGCTGGAGCCGAGGGGCGATCGAGCCCGTGAGCTCGATCGCGGGTGTGCTACGGGGTCACCCGTAGCGGGCGTACGGGGTTGAACCCCGCCGCGAGCAGCGAGTCGTGGACTCGCTGCGGGGCTGCTACGAGCAGCCCCGGGGATGCCTCGCGCATCCCCAGCGATCATCGCGAAGATGATCGCGAGCCCCGTACGGGGGCTCGGCTGGACGCTCGCGGCCCTCGGGCCCCGCTGGGTGTTCGGTCGGGCCCCGGCTCGTACGGTGGTTCGCGTTCGTGGATCCGACTCGTGGGGGACTTCGGCTGGGGCGGGCTGCGTGTCTTCGGGCGCGTAGTCTCCAAAGGTCGGACTCCTGCGGATGAGTCGGGGATCCAATTTCCGGCGATGAAGGATTTCGGTCGGGCTATCGGTTCCGCATAATTTTAATAGCCCGGGATATCGATTTCCAACAATTGGTATCAGAGCGTTTGGTTTCGTGTTCATGTATATGCTCGATTATTGTTCTACCTTGCAGGATTTCCGGCTATCATGGTTGGATTTAATTATTGCTTAATTAATTATCATGATTATTCGTTTATTAAACTGTCGGACATGTCGAGATTCGTTTTGTGTGGATGAATGTTTGTAATAGTAAAAATTCGGGGGTTGACCGAATTTAGGATTTATTATTACGTTCTTTATTTTTCCGGAAAATGTATAGGGTCGATTTCATGTATAGAATCGATACCGGATATTGTAATTTAATTCTTGTAATTTAATTGCGTTGGATCGATGCCGAAACGATCGCCGGAAGACGAAGAAGGTGTGACGAAGAAGACAAAGGACGAAGGGGCCGATCATCCCCATGATCGACCCCATGGATCGATCGCCGGCATGGGGGCTGTCCGTGGGAGCTTCCGGCCACGCCGGCCACCGGTGGTGGTGGTGCGTGGGCTGGGGGCGGCGGTCGACGGTGGGGGTGGTGCGGGGACTCCCAACCCGTGCTACTCCTACCATAATCCGACTTTCCTAAAATTAATTCGACTTTCCTATTTGAGTATCTTCCTTTTAGGAAACTCTCATGGATTAGGAAGAGAATTAATTGAATTAATTTTATTCCTATTTGTTTTATTTCCTTTATGGAGATATTCATGGATTAGGAATTTAAATTAATTTAGTATTAATTTATTTCCTATTTGATTATTCCTATTCTTGGGAATTTTCGTTAGATGGAAATTAATTGATAATGGAAAGTAGTAGAGTCCTAATTTATTTTATTTCCCTATTCTATTATGGATATCTTCTAGAATATTTCAAATTTTATTTGGAAAGATTATTCTAGAGATTTAATAGAATTAGATGGGAAAATAAATAAATTAAAATATTAATAATATTTAATTTTATTTTTGATATATTCGATTGACTTAATTTTCGAATTAAGTAACTTTTGGATTAATTGAAAATAAATAGATTTAAATATTAGAAATTAATATTCTCGTCACATGGAGCATTCAAGAACGAAGACTGAAGACTAGAAGATGCGTACGGAGATGGGATAAAGCCATGATAGTCGGAAAATAATTTTCTAGCATTATTTTTACTATGTGATACTACGTGCTTTATTGCTTGTATGCATGCTATATGTGTTTATTTTATGCACTAGATAGCGTATCCCTTTATTATAAAAAGCTAAGTGGGAGAGGGGATGGAAACATTCCCATGGTCTCCATTACTGTTCTCTTGGTGACTCTTATGGACTTTCGAAGTTCGTATAGACGAGTCATTGGAGGAGAATTCTTGTAATTCCTTTTACAAGAAACATTGATCGAGTTTATCAAACAATGCCTAATTTGTCTTTCTGAAACTGACTTCAAGTCGACTCATTCTCACCCCGGGGAGTGGAATGGAGCCAGAGCCACTTGGTCATGTGGATGACACAAATTAGAGACCTTCGTGCCATTCTTTGATAGGTGGGTCGATTGTCTGCTCGGCTCCCTCATTTATGAGAGATAGGGTCGCTCGCATGGCGAATCACTGGTTAGAAACTTCGAGTTTCACTTATGATTCTCCGAGTCTTGATTTACAAAATCTAATGGATCTTGTAATTGGGAGTCAATTATAAAAGTCTCTTAGTGTAGTAAACGTCCACACCACGTGGCTTGCTATGCTGACGGATTTTGGGTTAATTGATGTAGACAGTTATAAGTGATTGTGAAGAGTCGTGAAATTGTCGTAAACGTCCACACCACGTGGCTTGCGGTGACGTAGCAATTCCAAACGATTTACTTTAGTGCTGAGTAATGGTTTACACTTAGATACGCGTTATAGTATTCTTCCCCACGAAGTTACGCTATAATTGATGTATGACCAAAGAAAATCTAATTGCTAAATCATTTGGGTGGGTAAACGTCCACACCACGTGGCTTGCCATACCTGATGGGATTTTAGATGTGATTAGTAATTTAATGATATTATTCCAGGGAAATAATGTCGGATATTAAATTAATTGTTTGTTTAAATGTGCTTATAGGTTTAGATAATTGCTATGAATCCACTTTCGTTGATACTTGAGGAAATTAACGCACTGGTTCCATACTGTATTGAATGGAAAGAAGAGTTAGACATTGCTCAGACTGCAAAGGAGTACAAAGACGTACTCAGTGAAACTTGTCCTCCTGGACTCACCATTAACTCAACTGAGGAAGAGATTTTTGACTTTGAAAGGTGGGGTAGTGCTCGTGCACTAGCCGCTAATCATGATGTCATGCTTAAACTCAAGTTGTTGTTTGGACATGATGGGGAGGCTAGAAAAGAGGCGATGAGGATACTCGTAAAGATCTGTTACTTCGATGGAACACTTGTTCATGTTTTTGAGATGATGGATCTTTTGGACGAGTTGAAACAATCGCAAGCTTTTATAGCCAAAGCCAAAGGTTTCGGACCTAAAGGCAAAGAAAAGGAGAAGAAGACAAGGGGGTCCGGTGGTCCTAAAGGACTTGGACCAAAGGGTGGGATAAAGAAGCCTTCCGGCAAATATCCCCAAAGGAAGCAGTCTGAGTACTGGGGGTCTACATCTTGTCCTCTCAAAGGTACGAATTTTTCTTTAGTCGTAAAACATAGTCAGCGGTATTATCTACCAGAATTCTGGTGTGTAGATATGGAACCACTGATGGTATGTGCATTCTAAATGCAGGGGTTCCAGAAAACCCAGCGACTTAGATAAGAAGAGTTCGAGTCCACATGGGCAAAGCTGTTGAGGAAGCAGCGGTTGCAGTGGAAGACATTTATCTATCTGTCTGATAGTTATAGGATTTCATTTCAAGTTTATTGCTTTGTACCTTTAGAAAGAACTTTTGTTCTGGTTTTCTATTATTAATGGATATTTTATTTCTTTAATCATTTGATGGTTTAGACAAGAAATAATGGCGATATCTATTCTGGTACATTAGATAGCAATATATGAATGATGAATCCTTAGTCTACCACGATGCAACAAACCGTTATATATAAACTTGTTTTTACTTATTAGATGTATTTCTTTATCAATCATTATACTTGTGAATTCTTGAACTTAGTAGTATTTATTCAAAAAGGGATTCAAAAGGTCGAAATTGATTTAATCGATTATAGTTGGAGGAATGGACCTCCCGACCTAAGAATAAATTTTTGGAAGAAGATACAACTAAGTTAACCTTTCTGGATAAAGGATGGAGTTCGGACAAGTGTTGAGAATGATCAAAGATGATGTATGCAGACATATATGTAAATAGAAAGGTATGAAAAGTTTCCCTTTTAAGGAATACTTGAAGATGGATTAGAATACTTGATGTGCCATAAAAGCGAAGTGCTTCAAACACAAAGCTATTATGGGGAACCTTCAAAGTAAATCCGTTGGAAGCCTGCGACTTGTTCGCGGAGGCCACTACCTATCAAAAGAGCACATAGCATAAATCAAGGATGGAGATTAAGTCTCAAACGACTGCACCATACACTGATGTGTAGACATGGTGTGTCAGGAATAAGAAATGGAATTCTAATGGTAAAAGAACAAGTTTGTTCGGAACTACCTATGTTCTATGGATATTTCTGGATACAACGGCACATTCTATGTGGTTGTAGAATATCCTAGAAGAACAAGTAATTGTATGTTCAATAGTACTACGAACCAGAAGGGTGTCCTCGCCCGGTTCTTAGAAGAAGACTATTAGATGAACTACAATGCCCTAACTGACAAAGTACTTTAGAAGGAGAAATGAGAAGACTGAGAACCAGCCTAACCGAGTGGAAGTACACCACTAACTGCACCTAATGTTATTACTGTTATACACCGGAACGCCATTGCAGTGGGAGGTTGTTAAGCAACCGGAGATGTTCATAAGACTGGAGGAGTTTTAAACTCTGGATCTAGTAGACATGAAATCGATCCCTAGTTCTGCATAGGGGGCAGTACTAATCTAAATGTGCCTACTTGGATAACAATATTTTATTGTTAAAGAGGCGAGATCATTTAGAAGTACAAGCTTAGTAAATCCATTTGTGGATTATCACAAAGCTGAAACTTGTGGAACTTGCAAATTGATGAGATAGTCCATTGTATGGGTTCATCAAGAAGCATAGACAAGATTGGTGTATTGGAGACGTAATGGAAACAAAGTGGTGTTTCTCGGAATTTTGTGTAGATAACACTTCATCATTGGCAACAATGTAAAAGCGTTGTCAAACATAAAATAGAGGTTGTCTAAATAAATCGAGATATAAGATTAAGATGAAGTTGGATCATGATCTTAGAAATCCTTCGATCTCTAGACAAGAACATTTGTACTTCTCTTAAGATATCTTATACGATTATGGTTTGTTTTTAAACATGCACAATTCTGAGAAAGGTTATTGCCTTTCGAGAACAGAATGCATCTATCTAAGGTATGTGTCTTGAACACATGAAGGAGATAGATATAGACAAAGCAGATTCTTACACTTCGAGTGTAAAGGGCTTTGTAAGTGCGGTGTTATAAAACAAGAACCTGATATCAACTATGCGGTTAGCTTAGTGGGAGGATATCAAGGTAATCTGGATAAGAGATATTCGAAAACGAAATCTTCTTAGATTACAGTTTCTCAGATCCAAAAATCAGAGAAGGACCAGTGTAAGTCGATATCAGGCTATGTGTTCACTTTTAGAAGAGGTGGAACCTAAGGATGAAAGAGTGATAAGCGTGAAGCTTCTCGGACTCTATCATAAACCGAATAGCAGCCTCAGAGGCAGCGGAAGTTTTGGTTAGGTTCCGGAACGACCTCTGAACTTGGATATGATTCTTGGTTCACCAAAGGCTATGTATATAGCGGTGCATGGAGAACTGGAAGAAGTCATAAGTTCAAAAAGTGATGATAACACATAGGGCCAGTACCACCTGATACGAATCATCGTCAGAGAGACGACGCAGTAGTCACCAAGATAACTTCAGATCGGCGACCTAGATTGCTCACTCACACAATACTTCTGGGAAGTATAACTTAAGCACGTGATGAGTATGGAAGTCGGGAGTTTGGAGGAAATGACTAGACCTTAGTACAAGTGGGAGATTGTTGGAGTTGTGTACTTAATGTCTAGATTTAAGTACCGGTAAACTCCCCGTCATGGCATTTAACCTATTTAATTAATAAACAATTATTTGCAATTAATTATTATTAATTAATATATGCAAATCATAGTCCTGGATTTTATACGTTGTAGTTAGTATGGTGTGCATGGGCGCACAGAAGATCATACTATCGGTTACTCGTATTTAATCGAACAGTTGCTCACGACCTAGATGGACACAGACCAATCCATCGGTATAGTCGTTGTGTGAGAGAGAAAATAATTTATCTTAATTGTTTTATCACACTTGTACACTTGGTGTATTGGGCGGATCGCTTGAGATTTATTGATTAGGATTGCCTTGGATATGATTCAATGTTTATAGTAGTAATGGTGTCAAAATGGCTATTCGGAACCACAAATACTGATTTCGAAAAGGCGGACGATTTCGTCCGCTTTGAGTAATGAGTTAAAAATCGTAAAAGTTCTTGATAAAACTCCATGCAACCAATATGATTCAATGTTTAGAGTAGTAATGGTGTCAAAATGGCTATTTGGAACCACAAATATTGATTTCGAAAAGGTGGACGATTTCGTCCGCTTTGAGTAATGAGTTAAAAATCGTTAAAGTACTTGATAAAACTACATGCAACCAATATGATTCAATGTTTATAGTAGTAATGGTGTCAACATGGCTATTCGGAACCACAAGTATTGATTTCGAAAAGGTAGACGATTTCGTTCGCTTAGAGTAATGAGTTAAAAATCGTAAAAGTTCTTGATCAAACTCCATTCAACCAATATGATTCAATGTTTATAGTTGTAATGGTGTCAAAATGGCTATTCGGAACCACAAATATTGATTTCGAAAAGGCGGACGATTTCGTCCGCTTAGAGTAATGAGTTAAAAATCGTAAAAGTTCTTGATAAAACTCCATGCAACCAATATGATTCAATGTTTATAGTAGTAATGGTGTCAAAATGGCTATTCGGAACCACACATATTGATTTCGAAAAGGCGTACGATTTCGTCCGCTTAGATTAATGAGTTAAATATTGTAAAAGTTCTTGATAAAACTCATTGCAACCAATATGATTCAATGTTTATAGTAGTAATGTTGTCAAAATGGCTATTCAGAACCACAAGTATTGATTTCGAAAAGGCGGACGATTTCGTCCGCTTAGAGTAATGAGTTAAAAATCGTAAAAGTTCTTGATCAAACTCCATGCAACCAATATGATTCAATGTTTATAGTTGTAATGGTGTCAAAATGGCTATTCGGAACCACAAATATTGATTTCGAAAAGGCGGACGATTTCGTCCGCTTAGAGTAATGAGTTACAAATCGTAAAAGTTCTTGATAAAACTCCACGCAACCAATATGATTCAATGTTTATAGTAGCAATGGTGTCAAAATGGCTATTCGGAACCACAAGTATTGATTTCGAAAAGGCGGAGGATTTCGTCCGCTTAGAGTAATGAGTTAAAAATCGTAAAAGTTCTTGATCAAACTCCATGCAACCAATATGATTCAATGTTTATAGTTGTAATGGTGTCAAAATGGCTATTCGGAACCACAAATATTGATTTCAAAAAGGCGGACGATTTCGTCCGCTTAGAGTAATGAGTTAAAAATCGTAAAAGTTCTTGATAAAACTCCACGCAACCAATATGATTCAATGTTTATAGTAGTAATGGTGTCAAAATGGCTATTCGGAACCACAAATATTGATTTCGAAAAGGCGGACGATTTCGTCCGCTTAGAGTAATGAGTTAAAAATCGTAAAAGTTCTTTATAAAATTCCATGCAACCAATATGATTCAATGTTTATAGTAGTAATGGTGTCAAAATGGCTATTCGGAACCACAAATACTGATTTCGAAAAGGCGGACGATTTCGTCCGCTTTGAGTAATGAGTTAAAAATCGTAAAAGTTCTTGATAAAACTCCATGCAACCAATATGATTCAATGTTTAGAGTAGTAATGGTGTCAAAATGGCTATTCGGAACCACAAATATTGATTTCGAAAAGGTGGACGATTTCGTCCGCTTTGAGTAATGAGTTAAAAATCGTTAAAGTACTTGATAAAACTACATGCAACCAATATGATTCAATGTTTATAGTAGTAATGGTGTCAACATGGCTATTCGGAACCACAAGTATTGATTTCGAAAAGGTAGACGATTTCGTTCGCTTAGAGTAATGAGTTAAAAATCGTAAAAGTTCTTGATCAAACTCCATTCAACCAATATGATTCAATGTTTATAGTTGTAATGGTGTCAAAATGGCTATTCGGAACCACAAATATTGATTTCGAAAAGGCGGACGATTTCGTCCGCTTAGAGTAATGAGTTAAAAATCGTAAAAGTTCTTGATAAAACTCCATGCAACCAATATGATTCAATGTTTATAGTAGTAATGGTGTCAAAATGGCTATTCGGAACCACACATATTGATTTCGAAAAGGCGGACGATTTCGTCCGCTTAGATTAATGAGTTAAATATTGTAAAAGTTCTTGATAAAACTCATTGCAACCAATATGATTCAATGTTAATGTTGTCAAAATGGCTATTCGGATCCAAAAATATTGATTTCGAAAAGGCGGACGATTTCGTCCGCTTTGAGTAATGAGTTAAAAATCGTAAAAGTTCTTGATAAAACTCCATGCAACCAATATGATTCAATGTTTATAGTAGTAATGGTGTCAAAATGGCTATTCGGAACCACAAGTATTGATTTCGAAAAGGCGGACGATTTCGTCCGCTTAGAGTAATGAGTTAAAAATCGTAAAAGTTCTTGATCAAACTCCATGCAACCAATATGATTCAATGTTTATAGTTGTAATGGTGTCAAAATGGCTATTCGGAACCACAAATATTGATTTCAAAAAGGCGGACGATTTCGTCCGCTTAGAGTAATGAGTTAAAAATCGTAAAAGTTCTTGATAAAACTCCACGCAACCAATATGATTCAATGTTTATAGTAGTAATGGTGTCAAAATGGCTATTCGGAACCACAAATATTGATTTCGAAAAGGCGGACGATTTCGTCCGCTTAGAGTAATGAGTTAAAAATCGTAAAAGTTCTTTATAAAATTCCATGCAACCAATATGATTCAATGTTTATAGTAGTAATGGTGTCAAAATGGCTATTCGGAACCACAAATACTGATTTCGAAAAGGCGGACGATTTCGTCCGCTTTGAGTAATGAGTTAAAAATCGTAAAAGTTCTTGATAAAACTCTATGCAACCAATATGATTCAATGTTTAGAGTAGTAATGGTGTCAAAATGGCTATTCGGAACCACAAATATTGATTTCGAAAAGGTGGACGATTTCGTCCGCTTTGAGTAATGAGTTAAAAATCGTTAAAGTACTTGATAAAACTACATGCAACCAATATGATTCAATGTTTATAGTAGTAATGGTGTCAACATGGCTATTCGGAACCACAAGTATTGATTTCGAAAAGGTAGACGATTTCGTTCGCTTAGAGTAATGAGTTAAAAATCGTAAAAGTTCTTGATCAAACTCCATTCAACCAATATGATTCAATGTTTATAGTTGTAATGGTGTCAAAATGGCTATTCGGAACCACAAATATTGATTTCGAAAAGGCGGACGATTTCGTCCGCTTAGAGTAATGAGTTAAAAATCGTAAAAGTTCTTGATAAAACTCCATGCAACCAATATGATTCAATGTTTATAGTAGTAATGGTGTCAAAATGGCTATTCGGAACCACACATATTGATTTCGAAAAGGCGGACGATTTCGTCCGCTTAGATTAATGAGTTAAATATTGTAAAAGTTCTTGATAAAACTCATTGCAACCAATATGATTCAATGTTAATGTTGTCAAAATGGCTATTCGGATCCAAAAATATTGATTTCGAAAAGGCGGACGATTTCGTCCGCTTTGAGTAATGAGTTAAAAATCGTAAAAGTTCTTGATAAAACTCCATGCAACCAATATGATTCAATGTTTATAGTAGTAATGGTGTCAAAATGGCTATTCGGAACCACAAGTATTGATTTCGAAAAGGCGGACGATTTCGTCCGCTTAGAGTAATGAGTTAAAAATCGTAAAAGTTCTTGATCAAACTCCATGCAACCAATATGATTTAATGTTTATAGTTGTAATGGTGTCAAAATGGCTATTCGGAACCACAAATATTGATTTCAAAAAGGCGGACGATTTCGTCCGCTTAGAGTAATGAGTTAAAAATCGTAAAAGTTCTTGATAAAACTCCACGCAAACAATATGATTCAATGTTTATAGTAGTAATGGTGTCAAAATGGCTATTCGGAACCACAAATATTTATTTCGAAAAGGCGGACGATTTCGTCCGCTTAGAGTAATGAGTTAAAAATCGTAAAAGTTCTTTATAAAATTCCATGCAACCAATATGATTCAATGTTTATAGTAGTAATGGTGTCAAAATGGCTATTCGGAACCACAAATACTGTTTTCGAAAAGGCGGACGATTTCGTCCGCTTTGAGTAATGAGTTAAAAATCGTAAAAGTTCTTGATAAAACTCCATGCAACCAATATGATTCAATGTTTAGAGTAGTAATGGTGTCAAAATGGCTATTCGGAACCACAAATACTGATTTCGAAAAGGTGGACGATTTCGTCCGCTTTGAGTAATGAGTTAAAAATCGTTAAAGTACTTGATAAAACTACATGCAACCAATATGATTCAATGTTTATAGTAGTAATGGTGTCAACATGGCTATTCGGAACCACAAGTATTGATTTCGAAAAGGTAGACGATTTCGTTCGCTTAGAGTAATGAGTTAAAAATCGTAAAAGTTCTTGATCAAACTCCATTCAACCAATATGATTCAATGTTTATAGTTGTAATGGTGTCAAAATGGCTATTCGGAACCACAAATATTGATTTCGAAAAGGCGGACGATTTCGTCCGCTTAGAGTAATGAGTTAAAAATCGTAAAAGTTCTTGATAAAACTCCATGCAACCTATATGATTCAATGTTTATAGTAGTAATGGTGTCAAAATGGCTATTCGGAACCACACATATTGATTTCGAAAAGGCGGACGATTTCGTCCGCTTAGATTAATGAGTTAAATATTGTAAAAGTTCTTGATAAAACTCATTGCAACCAATATGATTCAATGTTTATAGTAGTAATGTTGTCAAAATGGCTATTCGGATCCAAAAATATTGATTTCGAAAAGGCGGACGATTTCGTCCGCTTTGAGTAATGAGTTAAAAATCGTAAAAGTTCTTGATAAAACTCCATGCAACCAATATGATTCAATGTTTATAGTAGTAATGGTGTCAAAATTGCTATTCGGAACCGCAAGTATTGATTTCGAAAAGGCGGACGATTTCGTCTGCTTAGAGTAATGAGTTAAAAATCGTAAAAGTTCTTGATCAAACTCCATGCAACCAATATGATTCAATGTTTATAGTTGTAATGGTGTCAAAATGGCTATTCGGAACCACAAATATTGATTTCGAAAAGGCGGACGATTTCGTCCGCTTAGAGTAATGAGTTAAAAATCGTAAAAGTTCTTGATCAAACTCCATGCAACCAATATGATTCAATGTTTATAGTTGTAATGGTGTCAAAATGGCTATTCGGAACCACAAATATTGATTTCAAAAAGGCGGACGATTTCGTCCGCTTAGAGTAATGAGTTAAAAATCGTAAAAGTTCTTGATAAAACTCCACGCAACCAATATGATTCAATGTTTATAGTAGTAATGGTGTCAAAATGGCTATTCGGAACCACAAATATTGATTTCGAAAAGGCGGACGATTTCGTCCGCTTAGAGTAATGAGTTAAAAATCGTAAAAGTTCTTTATAAAATTACATGCAACCAATATGATTCAATGTTTATAGTAGTAATGGTGTCAAAATGGCTATTCGGAACCACAAATACTGTTTTCGAAAAGGCGGACGATTTCGTCCGCTTTGAGTAATGAGTTAAAAATCGTAAAAGTTCTTGATAAAACTCCATGCAACCAATATGATTCAATGTTTAGAGTAGTAATGGTGTCAAAATGGCTATTCGGAACCACAAATACTGATTTCGAAAAGGTGGACGATTTCGTCCGCTTTGAGTAATGAGTTAAAAATCGTTAAAGTACTTGATAAAACTACATGCAACCAATATGATTCAATGTTTATAGTAGTAATGGTGTCAACATGGCTATTCGGAACCACAAGTATTGATTTCGAAAAGGCGGACGATTTCGTCCGCTTAGAGTAATGAGTTACAAATCGTAAAAGTTCTTGATAAAACTCCACGCAACCAATATGATTCAATGTTTATAGTAGTAATGGTGTCAAAATGGCTATTCGGAACCACAAGTATTGATTTCGAAAAGGCGGACGATTTCGTCCGCTTAGAGTAATGAGTTAAAAATCGTAAAAGTTCTTGATCAAACTCCATTCAACCAATATGATTCAATGTTTATAGTTGTAATGGTGTCAAAATGGCTATTCGGAACCACAAATATTGTTTTCGAAAAGGCGGACGATTTCGTCCGCTTAGAGTAATGAGTTAAAAATCGTAAAAGTTCTTGATAAAACTCCATGCAACCAATATGATTCAATGTTTATAGTAGTAATGGTGTCAAAATGGCTATTCGGAACCACACATATTGATTTCGAAAAGGCGGACGATTTCGTCCGCTTAGATTAATGAGTTAAATATTGTAAAAGTTCTTGATAAAACTCATTGCAACCAATATGATTCAATGTTTATAGTAGTAATGTTGTCAAAATGGCTATTCGGATCCAAAAATATCGATTTCGAAAAGGCGGACGATTTCGTCCGCTTTGAGTAATGAGTTAAAAATCGTAAAAGTTCTTGATAAAACTCCATGCAACCAATATGATTCAATGTTTATAGTAGTAATGGTGTCAAAATGGCTATTCGGAACCGCAAGTATGTTGGAGTTGTGTACTTAATGTCTAGATTTAAGTATCGGTAAACTCCCCGTCATAGCATTTAACCTATTTAATTAATAAACAATTATTTGCAATTAATTATTATTAATTAATTATGCAAAATATAGTCCTGGATTTTATACGTTGTAGTTAGTATGGTGTGTCTGGCCCACACGGAAGATCATACTATCGGTTACTCGTATTTAATCGAACAGTTGCTCACGACCTAGATGGACACAGACCAATCCATCGGTATAGTCGTTGTGTGAGAGAGAAAATAATTTGTCTTAATTATTTTATCACACTTGTACACTTGGTGTATTGGGCGGATCAGCTTGAGATTTATTGATTAGGATTGCCTAAGATAATCAATTTAAATCTCGGAGTATTTTATTCTTAATCCCTGATATTATTGCGGGTGTGTATATTTAATATTAGAGACTTTGATTTTCCAAAGGAATTAACCGATTTAATTATTGGGTTAATTACCGGTAAAATTGGGTAGCTATATTTTATATATGACATGCCATGAATACTTGACGGGAAAGTGTATCCCGGAAGGGTTGATAACATCCCCAAGATGAGTTCATAAGGAATTATTGTGTAAACCTCATGAGTGGATTCGTTCCGCACAATAATAAAGGTTGAACGGTACTAGTCTCGGATATAAGATATGAATATTATTTATTGAGTAATAAATAAATTTATTCATGGATATTTAAATCTTAAATACACGGAATAAATAATACTAATTGGAGAAATATTATTTGATATAATATGGAATAATTTTGGGAGTGCAATTTTATTTATATAGTGGAAAATAAATAAAATTAATATTGATAAGAATTAATAGATTTGGGTTGGACCCAATTTAATTTTCAATATTGAAGCCCAATATTTATTCTCCTTATGATCCCCTACGTAGCCTATATAAGCACTACATGGTCTTCACTTTTCATAACTAAGAGAATTAATTGACCTACGGAATTCATAAGTCTTGAGAGTGAGGATGATCCATAAGAGTTCGATAGCTCGTCGCCCACCTGACGTTCGAACGGAAGTGCAAGGAATACGCGGGAAGATCACGAGGTCATCAAGATTCGTTTCTCCGTACAACGAATCGAGGTAATAATCGAGAACCCCCTTCTTGATTAATTGTGTTGTTTAATTGTGATGTATACATGAACACGCGATCCGGGAAAACGACGAACCTCGGGGACGGGGATTCGAGATCCCCGGCGAGGATCGAACGCGGCGGTCGAACCCTAGGGTTCGGACCGCCGGACGCGCGAAAAGGGACGAACCCCGGCTGGATGCCGGGGCATGGGATCGACTTCGGTCGATCCCCGGGGATGCCGTGGGCTGGTGCCACGGCGGATCCCCAGCCCCCTCGTCGGAGGCGCGTGGCGGTGGCGCACGGGAAAAGACCTCGGCTGGAGCCGAGGGCGTGCGATCGATCCTCGGATCGATCGCGGGTAAGCTGCGGGGTCACCCGCAGCGACCCCGTACGTGCTGCGGGTTCGCCCGCAGCGGATGCGTGCGGGGGCTACGCCCCGCTGGGCAGCGAGTCATGGACTCGCTGCGGGGCTGCTACGAGCAGCCCCGGGGATCGCTACGAGCGATCCCAGCGATCGTCGAGGACGATCGCGAGCCCCTCGCGGGGGCTCGGCTGGGCGCACGCAGCCTTCGGGCTTCGCTGGGCGTTCGGTCGGGCCCCGGCTCGTGAGGTGGTTCGCGTTCGTGGATCCGACTCGCGGGAGAAAATCGGCTGGGGGCGGGCTGCGTGTCTTCGGGCGCGTAGTCTCCAAAGGTCGGACTCCTGCGGATGAGTCGGGATTCAGTCTTCGGTGATTGAGGGTTTTTGATCGGGTTATCGGTTCCGCAATTTTGATAGCCCGGGACATCGAATCCCAGCAATTGGTATCAGAGCGTTTGGTTTTCGTGTTCATGTATATGTTCGATTATTGTTCTACCTTGCAGGATTTCCGGCTATCATGGTTAATTCGATTAATTGTTATTTAATTGATTATCATGATTATTAAACTCTCGGACATGTCGAGATTCGTTTTTGTGTGGTTGAATGTTGTAATAGTAAAAATTCGGGGGTTGACCGAATTTAGGATTTATTATTACGCACTTTATTTTCCGGAAAATGTATAGGGTCGATTTCATGTATAGAATCGATACCGGAATTGTAATTTAGATTATTGTAATTTATTTTACATTGGTTCGATGATGAGACGATCGCCGGAAGACGAAGAGGTGACGAAGAGTAAAAGGGCTTGGGATCGATCACATGATGGTGATCGACCCATGGCCTAGCCGACGTGGCTAGGCGGCGGCGGCGCTCCTCCCCGAGTGGCCGGCCGATCCATCTAGGTGGGGATGGTGTGGGGTCTCCCAATCCCATGCTATTCCTACCAAGATCTACTTTCCAAATTAATTCGGGTTTCCTATTTGAGTACTTTCCTTTTAGGAAAATCTCATGGATTAGGAAAAGAATTAATTTAAATTAATTTTATTTCTATTGATTTATTTCCTTCATGGAATTATTCATAGATTAGAAATTTAATTAATTTAGTACTAAATTTATTTTTCCTATTTGATTATTCCTACTTATGGGAATATTCATGGATTAGGAATAAAAATAAACTTGGAAAGTAGTGAGTCCTAATTTATTTTATTTCCTTGTTCTATTATAGATGTCTTCTAGAATATTCCAATTTTACTTGGATAGGTTATTCTAGAGATTTAATAGAACTAGATAGAAAAATAAATAAATAAAAAATATATTAATAATATTTAATTTTATTTTTGATATATTCAATTGACTTAATTTTCGAATTAAGTAACTTTTGGATTAATTGAAAATAAATAGATTTAAATATTGGAAATTAATATTCTCGTCACATGGAGCATTCAAGAAACGAAGACTGAAGACTAGAGGATGCATATGAAGATAAAGCCATGATAGTCGGGAAAATAATTCTCTAGCATTATTTTGACTATGTGATCTATGTGCTTTATTGCTTTCATGCATGCTATATGTGTTTACTTTATGCACTAGATAGCGTATCCCTTTATCGTAAAAAGCTAAGTGGGAGAGGGGATGGAAACATTCCCATGGTCTCCATCACTGTTCTCTTGGTGACTTTTATGGACTTTCGAAGTTCATATAGACAAGTCATTGGAGGAGAATTCTTGTAATTCCTTTTACAAGAAACATTGATCAAGTTTATCAAACAATGCCTAATTTGTCTTTCCGAAACTGATTTCAAGTCGACTCATTCTCACCCCGGGGAGTGGAATGGAGCCAGAGCCACTTGGTCATGTAGAGGACACAAATTAGAGACCTTCGTACCATTCTTTGATAGATGGATCGATTGTCTGCTCGGCTCCCTCATTTATGAGAGATAGGGTCGCTCGCATGGTGAATCACTGGTTAGAAACTTCGAGTTTCACTTATTATTCTCCGAGTCTTGATTTACGAAATCAAATGGATCAAGTAATTGGATTTCAATTATATAAATCTATTTGGTGTAGTAAACGTCCACACGAACGTGGCTTGCTATACTGAAAGGGATTTTAGAATAATTGATGTAGACAGTTATAGGAGATTGTGAGGGATTGCGAGTTATCGTAAACGTCCACACGAACGTGGCTTGCGGTGACATAACAATTCTAAACGATTTGCCTTAGTACTGAGTGGTGGTTTACACTTAGGTACGCTTTATAGTATTCTTCCCAACGAAGTAACGCTATAATGATGTACGACCGAAGCAAATCTAATTGCTAAATCATTTGGGTGGGTAAACGTCCACACGAACGTGGCTTGCCTTACCTGATGGGATTTTAGACGCAATTAGTAATTTAATGATATTATTTGAGGGAGATAATATCGGACATTAAATTGATTGTTTGTTTACATGTGCTTATAGGTTTAGAGAATAGCTATGAATCCACTTTCTATGATACTCAAGGAACAAAAACTCACTGGTCCAAACTACATTGATTGGAAGAGAAATTTAGACATTGTCCTGACTGCTGAAGAGTACAAGTTTGTACTCTATGAGCAATGCCCTGCTGAACCCACGGCCGCCTCAACTGAT
>CATPAB010000421.1:50000-56000 GCA_954870475.1 Euphrasia confusa
TTATTTATTATTTTTTTTAATTAATTATTTATTTATTAATAAATTATATTTATTTATTATTATTTATGCATTATTTATTTATTTATTATTTATTTATTATTTATTATATTTCGGAGTCGTGAACTGAAGGCGCTGCGGGAGAGCGTAAGGGATCGCTACTAGGAATCTCGCGTCGCCTCGTTTAATTTCAACCGGTACTATAACGATACATATTTGTTATCATTATATATACATATATCACTTTAATTAGTCTAACAACAATGTATGTATTTTCGAAGAAGAGTAATCATTTACAATGTAAGTTGTAATAAAATAAATGTGTATTTTCGAAGAAGGGTAATATCATTTACAATGTTTAAGTTGTAATAAAATAAATGAGGAGTGGAAATGATGGTAAAAACTATAACAAAAATGAAGTTAATTGGTGGGGTTATGTGGAGGATTGAAACCATGACCTTTTAGTCTCAAAAAGATAAAACAATACTTCTTGATACACATAACCAGTGAACCAACCACTTTAATTGAGAACTTAAAGATAAATAATAATCAAGTACTTGTTGCGTCGCCGGAATTGCTATTTCCGATGAACGACCGGCCGACCGGAAAGTACTCCCCGAGAGCATCGTCGTCCAACCAAAAAATGACGGGAAACGCATTTTAGCGGGCGAAGAACGGGGGTTCGAAAATGCAAAAAACATGGGGTGTTGGCTTCAAATTCGATTTAAGGTCTGAAAAAGGCGTTTTTAGGAGAAATGGCTGGACCAAACCGCCTACGGCAGTTTTAGACGCGTAGATCTCGAAAAAATACCCGATTTCAAAAAAAAATTCGCCCCAAACGGACGTCTCTAGCCAAAGTTATAAGGCTTCAAAGTTTCGCCCAAACCCAGCGCGTTTTCCAGCTCGCGTCCACACCACGTATTCGCTGTTTCTAGCGGGGGAACGTCTCTGTGATGTAAAGACTCTGCCCAGGTGGTCCGCCATCAACTGCCATAGGGGAATGAGGCAAAAAAGCACTCGTCCGTAGCCAAGACTTTGTTCAGCGTGGTGTCGGTGGTCTCAGCTGCTGTGCTGTTGTTGTTGCGCTACAAATGGATAATTAAATTCATGCTCCTGGACTAAAATAGGGCCAGCGCACAGATAATTAAATTCATGCTCAAGGATGGCATTACATTTCATCAAAACCCAGGGCGGCTCTGAGTAGAAAACCAACACTGCATGGCAACGAACTAGCCAAATTAATTCTGTAGTCACTTTATATAATATAGGGGTGTAATTTAAAGCAAAAAAAGATACAGCGAAATTGATACAATAGTAATTGTTTTTTAAAAATCATTTTGATGTCAAGGGGTCGAGGGCCAGGTGTTACAACTATCATTTTCCACCAAAAAACTATTTTAAAACAAAATATATAGTACTACTATATTTATTATTCATATATTATAAGTGTTATGTACTTCTGTAGCATATTTGGTTTTAATTTTAGTTTTAAAAAATTTATATGATTTTTAAGGTGAAAGGGTCGATGACCAGGGGTTGCAAATACTGCTTTTTTAAATTGAAAGTATATAGAGTACTAATATACTTGTCTCAATGGTAAATTCATTTATTATCATATTTTGTACTACTTAGATTTATCATACCGTACTAGTTTTTATATAAAGTAAATATTTATTTATTTATTTATCTTTGCTGGATATGCGTGAAATTTTCAACGGCGAACTCTGATGACGCAACCAATACTTCGATCGGGCAAAGACGACTTAATTCGACGATTGGCGCCGTAATTCGGAGGGGCAATTCCTTCAACGAGCCCTAACTCGATCATGTTGTTTGTATGTAATTCTGATTACATAATTAGGGTTCGATTAATTCGGCCATTTGCGTTTTAAGAATTCTAATTTGAATTGTTTAAGGTTTAACGTCGGAGGGAAAGCCGGCGCTCTGGGCGATTCGTTTAGCAACACCCGTGAGAGGAACAAGATCACAATCTCCGCTGATTGGAATTTCTTCAAAAGGTTAGTAAATCTGAATGTTTTTGTGGTTTAAGATTTTGTGTATGGTACAGATGTGTGGAAAATGATTTCGGTGATATCAAGTGATAATACGAATTGGGAAAATAACCGGATGAACCAATTCCTCAGAATAGTTTAATTAAATTGAATTTATTTTTCACCTAATTTATTTAATTGAATTGGGAGAAGGTGTAGACCACAGTTTCTCCCTAAAATCAAGTAGTAATAGGAAGAGCACCTCCATAGGTTGCTTATAAGTTCGCGCCTCTAATTTCATGTGAAAACAATGAGAGTGTGCTTCAAGAAGTGAAGTAATGGGATCATGGGCTGCTTATCAAAATGAGAAGTGTGGTGCAGGATTTAGAAAGCGTGGTTGTCCACTACTACAAAATAGGTCTTTAACAACATCATATGTACATCGGTTATTTGATAACCGTCGTGAATTTATAGAGCCACATCAGTTGTGTATCCACGCCCCGCTGCTTATCTCCGCCACCGACTCCCGCTATTTGTTGACATTATCGTGGCTTTTCGACTATTCAGGTGAAAATATTCATTTCTCGCTTCTCATGGCAATGATGCTTTGTCAAAGGTGGAACTCAATGAAATTATTGTTATCCATTCTTTTATGATTGATTTACTGTTCTGTATAGTGTTAGGTAATTACTATTAGTTCTTCAATGTCTAATCACTATTTACTGTTCATTTAGTCACAACCAGTGAATAATATTAATATTAGACGATGCTTCATCACTTTTGTTCTTTTTATTTTCTCCCCGTGGACATGAAGATGATTACACTTACCTCTCCGAGGTCCTGATGTCAGGATTTGCAGCCACCGACACTGAAACATACCCCTTGACTATAAGACACATACTTCAAATGCCTTAGAAGAACACATGTAAATTTGCCTTCCTAATTTACATGTATTTCTTTGTGAATATGTAAGTACAAAATCTACAAAGTGATGTTATTTTTCTTGCGACTTTAGTTTGCGATTAATATGACTATGAATAATTTTAATTTGTGACATTTATTTATTTCTTTTAATATAAATACTTCGATTGTTGATTTTTGGAACATTCTACATTTTTTGCTTAATTATTTTTGCTAACAGTGAGTTGTTTGAAAGGGAAAATATAGGGTGAATGTATTTCTTTTTCATAAGTTTGATTTGATATTTAGAATGGATCGAAGTTGGATGAATGCAAGTCGCATAAGTGAGGAATACGAAAATGGAACCAAACAATTACTCAAATTTGCTAAATAAAACCGACAAGAGCCTGATGGAAAATACCTTTGTCCTTGCATTAATTGTTTGAATGGGAGACGCCATGAAGATGAAAAAATCCGAGAACATCTTGTTTGTGACAGAATAAATAAGAACTATACAATATGGATATGACATGGAGAATCATTAAACGCTCCAATTGAGCCAAATGAACCTAACAATGAAGAATGGGAAAATAGATTTGATGACATGATTCACTGTTAATTTGTCCACGGACTCAATTAAATTACTGTTATGCATTCTTTTATGATTGATTTACTGTTCTGTATAGTGTTAGCTAATTAATGTTAGTTCTTTATTTTCTCATCACATCACTGTTAGTATTAAATTGTCACTGTATAATGTTTGATTTCATTTTTGCTTACCAGTGTTAAGGAAATTGCATTCGGAAAACCAGAACAACCCGGTCGTGTTCGGGGTGTTGGAGCTGGTGTAGGCATTTGAAGAAGTTCATGTCATTCCACATCATCATCAGTCAGTCCATAGTTGCAAAACATCACTATTGGTGGTTACTAAAAATATGATAAAGACATTTGCTCAAGGATTAGGGTCATTTAATGATCAACCTACAGCTACTCATGAAAAGGTACATAAATATGATGATGTAGCCCATATCAGCGCAAAAGGGAGTTGCATTAATGCTACTCCCCCCTCGACGGGAGAGGAGACTCACATTGGCATCTCCAATTGTGTTGAGTTATATATTGATGAACAACCTCAGCGTATGGTGGCCCTTGGGAGAGTGTATGATGGGGCTTCAACTTTACACGGTATTTCATTGTCAAATAATTTGGTTAAGGTTGTCGTTGAGGATGTTCGAGATGCTGATGCTGTTGTCCCTATGCCCAAAAGCTCTTGTGAAAGAGCATACTTTTTGCAAAGGTACTTTTTAGTTTTTTCTCAATGAAATTGAGCATCCTATTAAATAAATAACCGACCTACTCCGACTGAAGATCCGATTCGTCGTGAACTGATTAATATCACCCCGTTTCTTTATGATAATCCTTTGCACACGAGTAAATCAAAGCATTCAATTTCTTGGATAACGCCGTAGATAAAACAATACATTTTTAATTGATTAATATTAGATTTTTCTAAATAAACTAAGTCTCCTGCCTATTATTGAATGAGGATTCTTCCTAAGTCTTTCTGTTTCACCTCTGCTCTAATTCTTCCTAACTGCTTCTGTATTTATGTAATATATTAGTGCAATAAACAAAAAGGAAGCTGGGAGAGTGGATACTACGTCATGCAGAACAATAGTTCAAGCGACCATTCAAAAAAATTGGAATGAGGTGATATTCCAATTTTGTGGATTTTAACTAATCATAAACCAGCTAGTTATTGTTATTACAACATGTTCATGTGTATTATTTATTTTTGCAGGTATTTACTGATATTAGTTCGCTTGATAAAAATGACATTGACGACATTCGAGCTCGATGGGCAATTTATTTTTTAGAAAATAAGAATGGAACATTAGATGATTAGTGATACGTTTATTCTCTTGAAGGTTTATGTGCGTATTGTCTTGGAGGTTTTGCGTGTATTTTATCTTAGAGGTTTTAATTTGTGTTTATAGGAGTGTTCACTTGGAGGATTTAACTTATGTTTATGGAGTGTTGACTTGGAAGTAATTAATATTATTTTGAAATTCATGATGCAATTTTTATGATTTAGGTGGTGGAAATTGGGAGTTTCGATCGAAGTCTAAACGAAATTCATGATACTAACGAAATTCATGATGCGGAAATTGGGAGTTTCGATCTCATACCTTTTCGGTCGAAGCTTCTAGTGTATGTTCCCATAATCCCAAATTAGGATCTCTAAGGTTAAGTATCGGAACTATCCGACAGTGTGATTTTCGGCCTTTAATTAGGCTCTTACCAAAATCTGAACACTCCGACAGTGTGATTCCTCGCCACACGATCTCGACGGGGATCCCTAGACCGCCGGCGGTCCGGTGGTCTTCAACCACCACCGACCGGTCTATCCCCATCCCCGGTCTTGTTCGTTTCCCGGATCTTCGTTCATGCATATATCACGATTTAATATCACATAAAATGAGATTAGATGAAGACCTCAAGACCTTCCCACGTATTATTTGCACCTCGTTCGAACGTCGTGTGGGCGACGATCCTCCGAACTCCTATCGATCTCCTTCACAACTCTCTAGTGTTGGAAATCGATATCCCGGAGTCGTAGGTTTGCAGGGGCGAACAATCCAGTAGGCAATCATTGGGATCTTGTTGGGCCCACTCGCGCCCAATGGGCCTCGTTGGGCTGCTTGAAAAAAAGAGAAAAAACTCGAGTGCGTTTATGGGTAACCGCTCCCGCCCCTTCAAATCTTGCGTGCGTATCCTGCCTAAAAAACTGCTGTGTTTGTTGCCCACTTTCTTACGTGCTCCGGCGATTCACAAACCCTAAATCGGCTAACGCACAGGTAACTGCTCCCTTCCACTTTTATTTTCTTCTCGCTTAACTTCATCGATTCCAGTCTGAGACGATGTCGAGCCCGCGTGATGAAATCATAGCCGAGGCGGAGGGATCCGTCGCGAGTTCGGATGGTGGCACCGCCCTGAGCGATTCCTCGTCTAGCTCCGGCGAAGATAACGATATTCAGTTCCTTCACGCCCAATTCCTCCGCCTGATGGATGAAAAGTTTCCGCCGCTCGCTGCCCTCGATTACCCGAGCTA